>SNQJ01S0012750.1:68792-99900 GCA_010110895.2 Picea sitchensis | reverse complement strand
CAAGTGGAAAGGATCTAGAATCCTTGCCCATTATCCAAAATAACAGATTACACAAGTGTGAGACCCTAGGTCTCCTTTGATTTATTCAACTTTGATGAAGTCATGGGTGATTTCATTTTCATGAGCCTATGCTCCTGCATCAGCAACAAATGAAAATCTCCCTTGACCCTTGTATTTTATATTATAAGATTTATTTTGCATTATCATCTAGGATATAACTCCAATGGGAAGAGAATACTTATACTAGCTCAAATATATTTATAAAACAAGTTCAAGCCGAGATACAATTAGAGTTCAAGGAAATCGTAAATGAATAATATTCAGAATTCATGTATACATCTTCATTGTCACCAGAATTTTGGAGGGGTGTTAGTTTGGTGTGTGTCTATCAACCCAATTCATTCAATTACATTAGTTGACTGATTTACTTTGTTGTGCAGTTGATCTTCAAATGGATTCCTCTTTCTTTCTTATGACCAATCAAAGTCTAGTTTCTCCTCCCACCCCATAAAACTCATAGGAAGGTCCTGAAAGGTCTTGGCAAACCATTTGGATCTTGGGATAAAATATATCAAGGTAAAATATTCTAAAACGTAGACAGAAGCATCTTATGAGACATATGTTTTTAAGGTTTTGCCATAGAAGGTAACTTTCACAATTCAGATTTCAAACCAGAATACCCACATTAGGCCCATTGTTTCAAATGAAATATTTTTCTTACAACCAATCAAAGTCTAGTTTATTCTCCCTCCCATAGTGCTCATAGGAAGATCCTAAAAGGTCTTCCTGGGCCAGTTGGGGTAACCCTTCTGCAAAAGATCCTCAGGGAGTACAGGCAAATTCCAAATTAACAACACCCCATCAACCATGGGCTATAGATGGGAACGTATGCTGAAATGATGCAGCTTCTGAGATATGTTACCAATGTTTCATTGTAGATCGTAACTCTTACAATTCAAATCTTAAACTAGAATACTTCAATACCCACCATCTGTTCTAGCCATATCAAAATCACAAACCATGGTGATGGAGCATTGATTCATTTGTGAGGTAGACAGATATTAAGCTTGCCCCACCTAAACTGTATGAGTTTCAAAGGGATGGGAAGGTCGATGGAGTATCAATCTGTCAGCATGATCTGCCCTGCTTGAATGGCATGAGTGTTCCATGAGCTATATCACACAGTAAATTATTCTGAAAATATGTAGCTTATGAAATATGATTTTAAGGTTTTTATGCTCAAATCTCAAACCAGAATACCCACATTCATCCCATTGTTTGTTCTAAAATATAAAAATCACAAACCACACCCAAAGTGCATTGGATCAATAGTGCGATCGGTAGAGTATGAAGAGGTCATCGTGGTTTTCTACACCTAAATGGCATAAGTTTCCCATGGGCTATAGCATAGCCTTGTTATAAAAAGTAATTTTTCCAATTCAAATCTCAAACCAGAATACCCACATTCAGCCCACCATTTATTGTAGCCACATAAAAATCACGAACCATTCCATCGAAGTGTTGGTTCACTGGTGAGTTCGACAGAGTATTAAAACGTCCCCATTGTTTGTCATACCCATCCCACTGTTTGTTGTAGCTACATAAAGATTATAAACCATTCGAACCAAAGAGATGGTTCGTTGGTGAGGTCAACTAAACATTAAACTGTTGCAATGGTTTGCCAATGGTGGTGAAGTCATGTGCCATAGACATATTTGGAGTAATCTTGGGTGAAGGCCAGGCGAGAGAGAGTTGGATATTGTGCAATAGCGTATGGGTGAAGGCAGGAAACTGCCTTCAGATCACAAATTACAAGAAACCCTCCAGCCCATAACTTGTACCTCATGCAGATTTGTATCAGCTTGATGACAATCAAGCCATGTGATTTTGGAAACGTGGAAACTGTTGATTAGTTCAGATAGCATGGAAAAGTACAATGAGTAATTGAGTTAAGGATGACAGTTGGAAGAAATGTTAATTAAAACATTGGAAGAAGTGAAGCCGACAATAACACTTCAAACCTATCAGCCAATAAAATTGTAACAAATATACATTTTTTTTTATTTTAAAATATATGAATACAAACTTCCTAAGTTAAACATTAGAATTTCTGCAAAAAATTTAAAGTCAACCCTAAACTAATATGAAGTCAGCAATGAACTCATCGCTATAGTCCCTGCCCTGGCCTTCCGGCATGGACTAATAAGGGACACTCTACTATGATAAATAAACTACTTTAATCTTAAGAGGAAAATAATGTATGCACTCCTTCAGGGAGTGGGCTCTCAAAATTCTATCTTAAATAATAAATAATAAGGGACACTCTACTGTGATAAATAAACTACTTTAACTTTAAGAAGAAAATAATTTATGCACTTGGCCTTCTTCAAGGAGTGGGTTGGGTAGATAATTCCTTTTAAGGGGAGAAAGAAATATAGATTACACCATTTCATTATTTTATTTTAGATGAGTCTGTATTATATAAAAATGGGTGATTAAATTAACGATTTTAAGGGAACCCTAAATCATGACACTTTAGATGGGTGAGGTTAGGGCTCATTCTACTTTGAGTTTAAGGATGATAAAGTAACTTAGGTCTTGCTTCTTTCAAATATTGTCGTCTTTCACCAACATAATTAAGTTGATAATGGAAAATACTATACTTTCTTGCTTGTTTTTTCCTACCTTATCCTATTATTAATAACTAGTAAGGCATGTTGGACTCCCTCATGCCATGAACTTATTCCAAATTAAATGCCAATAACTAGATCATTCCAAATTAAATGTCAATAACTAGATCTTTCTATTGAATATTGGTTGTTTATAATTTTTTGTTTCCATAAAATGATTTATTTTGTCATTTTTAATAATGTGTGTTTTAATTTATTCATTTTCTTATTTTTATTATATATGGTCAAAGATGATAGTCATGAACACTAATAAGTAAAGATGATTTTTATTACCACTAATAAATTAAACGTTAATTAAATTGATTGTATATAAAATTTTGTATAAAAAAAATATGACATAACATTTAATTTATTTTAATAAAAATCTTTATTTTAATTAATATTTTTTTTAAATGTTATAATAAAATATTCATCTCTAATAAAAATCTTTTTATTTTAATTAATAATTTTCTTAGAATATGTTATAATAAAATATACATAACCTTTTAACTATGAAAAATCTAAACCCATATTTTTCATCACTCTTACCTAATGGTTTCATCTATTATTTAATATTTTACATAAACATTATATGACAAATTATATTATTTAATATTTTACATAAACATTATGTGACCAATTATATTATTTTGAAGTCACATATAGGTTGAGTTGGTTTTAAGACATCATCAAGAGTGAAACATACCTATGATTTTGGATGAAGCTTCCATCATGTTATTGTTGTCTATAAGGTGCAGAGAAGCATTGTAATTATTCTCATGGTTATTAGTTCGTGGTATAGAAATAATTTTTTCTCATCTTTTTGTGTATTAAGAGTTTTGGGAGGGGAAGTTTGTATTTTGCTAACACTTTGCTGGTTTTCTTTCTTTTCCTTGATATTTTAAATAGAGGATGGTATTAACCTAGTAACATTGTAGTAACATTCTATGGTTTGGTGAGAATGAATTCCATAATCTCCCTAAATATTACGTTTTAGTGGAAAAATCAGTTCAACTAAATTATTTCTTAAACTGTAACTATTACAATTATACTATTTAGTAATATTTTATGTTTTAAAATATGTTTAGAGAAATTGATTATATATATATATATATGAAATTACTTTCATAAATACAAATTCAAAGCTTATTTATTTTTTTATGTTTGTGTTGTGATTTAAGACAAATACATACATTTGGAAATATTTAGGGTTTATTCCTTTTTATAACATCTAATTTGAACTRTATCTTAAGGAGAAGATTATGTATGACATGAAATGCAAACTTATTAYTCTTACTAAGATAATGAAAGACTTAGAAGTCTAATATCATAAAAAAATTAAAACTTATCATTTTAAGAGCACGTATAAATTATATAGTAGTTAGTCCTTTTTTCCAATGAGAAATTAACTCGATTTATATTAGAGATATAAATCATTTACATCACAAGCAGCCATTACAATTCGTCCCCGAGACCCAGCCGGATTTGACCTCAAGACCTCCTCCCAACACTTGGAGAAAGGTACTTGTCATTACCAACCGCACTGTCTCACGGGTTAGTAGTTAGTCCTTGTGTTACCCAATCATCTAGTTCTTGGTTAGTAAAAGTATTTGGTRTTRTAGTGAAGAAMAAAATAATTACTAATGCAATTCTTATCAATATAAAGTGAACTTAATTAAATGAAAGAAACTGAAAAAACGCTCAAACAAATCTTACTATCTATTAAGTGGATGCAAAAGAAAAAAACATAAAAAATAATGTTTCAAGTTGGCTTAGTGAGTCAATGTTGATGTGAAGGTCCGCTTCATCAACATTTCAATCCTTGATTTGCTCAAAAAATCAATCTTCTTTGCCCCGATAAATCTACTTACTTTGTTAGTTGGAACTTTATTGCAAGGCTGCAACTCTATTACTTTCATCATTCCTAATTATTATGCTTGCTTTGCTAATGCTTAGAAAACCAATCTGATTTGGCCTAATCAATCTACTTGCTTTGTTAACTTGCTTTGTTAATTGGAACTCTATTATATTTATTATTCCTGATTAATATGCTTGTTTTTCTAGTTACAACTTTATTGCCGACCTAGAACTATATTATTTTTGGAACTATATTATTTTCATCATTCAATCAATACAATAAAATCAATCCATCAACCATAACAATGCACAAGAACAAAACACACGATACTCGAAATGTAGTTATTTTAAAACTAAAATTTAGTGCACAACAATTAGTGTTCAATAAGAAAATGTGAGGCCACTATTTAACTTGCGGGGAGGGAGACTATGTTCAAATCTCCTTTATTAGTCCCTGCCCTTAGGGCTAAGGGCAAGGACTTATAGTAATCGATTATTCATTATCGATTTTTCATTTTTACATTATTATGGCACGAAAAACAATCACTTTAACCAAAGTTTTTAAAATTTGATGCAAATTTCAGAGTCTCATTTGGTTTTTAGACTAAAGTTTCGTTTGAAACCTTATTTGGCCTCTTCCCAAGGCATAACCTGAACATATCTTAGCTTAAAAGGACATTCAATTACATGTTCTGTTTATAATATTCATGAAATCAAGTAATGCTAGGCCTAATTCTAGCATTAGGTCTTGGCATTAAATGTTAAATGGTTTTTCCATCTTAAAATTTGGAATGCCCTTGAGCCGTTTTGTCACATGCTACCTGATTGTCGGCATGTTGTCCATTTGTTGTTCCCGTGTGCTCCACCTTGTTTTCCTGCTCCCATGTGTTCCACCTTGTTTTCCTGCAAGTACACATGTGTTTCTTCAAGCTCAATGTCGCCTCCGGAGTCAAGCTCGATGTCGCCTCCTCCTACAGGGGGGACAATCACTTGCAAACCAATTTGTTCCATATCTCTCTGTTCGCCTCGAAGGTCATCCCAATTTGTTTCATGTGCTACAGGAGCAACCTAGCTCAAGCAAGCCACAACAAGAGAGGGCTTCAGGAGCAACCTGGCTCGGGCAAGCATCAACAAGAGGACTGAGCCGCCCGACTCTGCTACCCCTATTTCTTGCAAGATCGAAAAGAGCTGAGTTATTTCATTATCGAACAGGTAAAATTAATTCTTAGTCCTTATAGTTTTAGACATTCAGTGTGAAAATGAAAATAGTAATTTCTGGACTCAAATAATTTGAATGTAGGAAATACCTGAAAATCCAAATTCTAAGTCCGACTGCAATAATCTCTTTTTATCTTTGTATATGGGAAGAATGGTGAATTTTGTGTCCGTCCAGTGACTTCCATGTTGGACTCTTTCGCGTTCAACGGGGGTGCTTCTTCTACGCCTTCCTCCTGCACCTCTTCTTCTTCCTGTTGTTTTCCTCCTGCACCTCTTCTTCTTCCTGCTGTTGGACTAGTGAGGCAACAGTTGATAATTGATCTCCATCCACACGACGAGATGCAATGGAACCATTCTTCTCCCGTGTATTTTATAGCGACAGTGACCGTCAGGGCATGATGGGGCTTCTGAAATAACAGTCTGCAACTTCTTCCATAGTTGTGAGAAGCAACAGTAAGAATTATAGAATTTATAAACATAATACAATATGTATGTTTCTTACTATAAAATGGTTATTTGTCATATGATAAATAAACATGATAATCCAAGGGAGATCAATTTTCCAGTGCTCAAATAATCGATTACATATTCATGGACACTGGAAATAAATAAAAAATCGAAGATTCTATCCTATGTGTGATATACTATATTTTTTGTAATTGGACACCATCACACCTTTTAATTAATCCTATTTACTCCAGCCTTCTATCCAGAAGAAAGATTGTAGAAAGATTGCAATAATTGGAAAAATCCTCTGGTTCAAAGTCATGATGAACTTTAGGATGGTATGTTGATATTCATGTGGAAAAATATCTAAATTTTTAAACAGTGACGTTTAGACAGAGTATAGAGGAAATCAGATGTTACAAATTCACAAGCTAATGTTAAAAAAAAATCTTATCAGCTACTAGAAGTCCCAGTCCCAATGCAGGTTGAAACCCTATATAATGATGCTATAATATTATTCGTTGTATACCTCATCTGCTACAGAGCAATTCCTTCTGTTTGTGAAAACTTTATAACTTTCTGCTTGACACACCATGTATTCTTCTTTTCATCTGAATAAATACTCCCATTCTTCACCATGAAGGTCAAAGTCTGTTGTATTATCTTCGTTGCCACCTCCACTAGCATCAAGACTCCCATGCCAACGGCCCTTTAATTTGGTTAAACCTGGAAGAGGTATTGCAACAAGATTACATTACTTTTTCGATTGTCCAGACAAGCCTTTCCCTTACTGCCCATCACAAGATATATAAAACACAGGGCGCACATCCTTCTGAATGGAAAGATGCTTCAACATTGGTAAGAGTACCTGTAAAAACTTATTGTCATCTAAGCATGCTCCAGTAAAATAAATGCAACATACTGTTTAAAGGTTGCAGCAAAAAGCTGAAAGAATAATTGTCAAAGATGAGTGTCCAGCCAAGACCATGAGAAAATCATGACAAATCCTTTACATGCTTTCTGTATTTGACATGCCCTAATCCTTCAAATGGATAAATAACTGAGCGATTGAAATAAGAATCTGGATGAGCAGCCTTCATGGCATTCACAAAACTTGGCTGCGAGTTCAATCTCAGGCGGTTTCCAAGACTTAACACTTGTGCGCAAATCTGGCTGGATCTGCATCGAACAAACCTATCATCATTTGGAAAATTGAATAAAACTGTTTGAGGACCTTTTGGGCATAGGTTTGAAAACATCCGATGCTTGTCATCTTTGGATCCCCCTGGCGCTCTTAGGTATTATCGGGGCCCTTATATCAATGCTCTGGCACTTGAATACTTGAGGAAATATATTTAAATATTTGATATCTGGTATCTGGTATCATATGTAATTCACACAGATAAATACCATAATCATGCAACATATAGGAACATTCGCATTTGCATTAACCGAGGCGAGTTTCAATAGCTGCACCTCCACAGAAAATAAACACCCAGAGGTGGTCTCGGCTATGCCTGTGGTGACAGTGGTTCAATCCACTTCCAATATCTCCGTTCAAGCTGGTTCGATTCTCTCTAGTCTCTCTCAGCAGTAGCATTCTGATGGGAGTATGGAAGCCCAGGAAATAAACTTATTAAGCGAGCACTCGTATTCTCGTGGTTGATTCAGTCTCCAGCCCCTTCCCTATTTGCGAGTTGTTCCCGATTACCTCCATAGCTGCAGGAGCATGCTTTTCACGTACTTTCCATGCAAGGACTGGCACCTTTGATTGCCACAACGTGGAAGGACTGGGCACCGTTAGATGGACATTAGATGGACATGTGTCCGCCCATGCCAAGTCACTTACCTTCAAAGAGAATAAGACCTGATTTCTCATGCTTTGTATGAGATGCGCTACACTTTTTATTGGGCAGAGCGCACAACACCAAAACTAAAATGGAAGCACCATTTTTTCATGGTGGGTCAAAACAAGGATTAAGGAAGAGAGTATGTTATATTGAGCAACACTCTATCAATTGATGTGCTAAACAATATTTAAAACTTATGTGTAGAGGAACAAAACGTAACACCTCCCAACTGGTTTTGTTCTGCATTAAAATGAAAACCTAATTCTTTCAGGAATGCATTGTTTATTAGAATCATGCGACCTATGATTTTGACACTGTGTAGTACTGGGGTTTGGGAAAGAGGAACATCGTAATGTATATCTTTTTTTTCTGAGTGAAAAATCTTTGCCACGCAAACATTTGAAAACTTTTGCATTATTTTGGTTTGAATATGCAATATACCTGTACCTTTATCCAACGGTGCTTTTGAAAAGAGAGGTCTAATCTGTCAAGTAACCACTCAAGAGTGCACCCCCTGAACTGGTTGTATTATTTTGCTATTGCCTTATATTGAATCATATTTTTTTATAGCATAAATGTGCATTCTTTACCGGAAGGAATATTTGCAATTGGTTTTCATTTTTGGGGAACTTGCAGACTTGTGAACTTATACTTTCCCTGCAAAACCTTTATCGTTACTGACACTACGTTTTGAACAAGTTAAAATGTTTGTTACGCTTCTAAAGTCAGTCTGCGAGGTAACCCAAAATGCTCCTTGTAAGTCCAGGTGACCCTGCTCCTCGGAGCTTTCAACTTACCACATTGATTGCAAAAAACGCATTAATCTTGGAGATTTCACGCATTAATCTTAGAGATTTCTAGACAAATTGATTGAAAATTGGTGTTGCTACTCCTGGGAGCTTTCAACTTACAACATTGATTGCAAAAAACGCATTAATCTTGGAGATTTCCAGAGAAATTGATTGAAAATTGGTGTTGCCTTTCAGTTGATATTTTTGAATTATTTTTATTAAATTAAAGTATTTTTTTTCCTATTCAAAATGATTTTTAAAGTACAAATACACTGCCAAATAGAAAACTATTTACTTATATTTAGAACATTGAACTATGACTTATGACAAGCTTTAGGTAGAAAAGCAAATAACTAAATATCAAAGTTTAAGGTTTGATCGGCATCCAAAATTGTTTTACTTTTTATTTGCATCCCTTGTGCCGATCTATTATTTTTTACTTCGAATCTACTAAATGACATAACTATAAATCCCCTTAAAAAGTATTTTATCCAGTCACAAATCTGATAAAAATCTCTAATTGCTAATAAACTCTTGAAAATCTTAACCCATAACGACGCATTAAATCCCCCACAGATTCCATAGAGAACTTCAATATCACTACCAAGATTGTTACCAGGAACACACACGGCTGCAGTGCTTATGGATACAAAACCAGTTGCATTTTTAGTGGCCAGTGGATCTAAAACCAGTTTCGTTTACAACAGTCAGAGTCGACTTGTATGAATTCTGCCCAACTACAAGATTGTTGTCAAAGAGATTCTCAGAATTGTAGTTTTGTGAAACAAAACTATCCATGGAAAACAAACCGGACGCTTCTTGTTTGTTTTGTACATAACATATTTCAAATTACTAAGACAGTGACTTGAAGCTTTGCTTCAATTGATCTTGTTTAGTATGAATTAGTAGGTTGAAAGTAGAAAGATNCAAACAATGGAACAATTAAAGAAGGCAGTGCAAGCAAGCAACAAACTAATAATTGTTTCAAATGAAGTAATCGATCTTCAGCAAGAACAAGAAATGATTGTGGAATGGAAAATCAATCATAAGTTGTTTCAAGATAAGCTCATGTCGTGCAAATATTTCAAGTATATCAGCTCATTTGTAGTCGTCTTTTTGATGTTGTCATTAGTAATGTTGTCTACATGGATGATAGTGGCTTCAGTAAGGTGTAACAGGGTTCAAATGGCTAACAATATACTGTCAGTTGTCATGATTGTGTTACAGTTGATCTTGATGAGACAGGTGCACAGGACAGAGTTCTGAGACATAGGACAAGTCGGGTGGCCTATCCCGAGCTTGTTGACTGGTCAGTAACCTTTTGGGGACCAAAAGGTCCTTTAGTGGGGAGGTGTGATCCAGAATCAGATCCAGGAGCCTGACAGGGCTAAAAAAGGCTCAAAAATGAAAGTTCTCCAAATTCGATGAAACCAATGCCATTGCGTTCGTCTCATTCTCTCGATTTCGTCCATATATTTACTTTCTCAAACGGACGCCGTATGCGAAAGTTATCGCATTTGGAAGTTTTGCATAAGTAGGGAAAAAGTCAACTGGTCAAAGGACACGTGGCACATTCTGGAGCTGACACATAGCAGGTTGCATAGGTGACAAGTGACAAAGTTATGTGTGGAAACCTGACATCTGACTGGTTTCTACATGGACCAATCCCATAACAACACGTGGCATGTTGAGATTGGTAAAATATGGCAAGTAAATAAATTTCAAGGATGAATTATATATTATAATATATGGTTATTTTTAAAAAACTATATATATTGTGGTCATTAAAGTGGATAAGCCACGAATATTTTATAAAGTGGACTAAGTACCCATTTAAAAAGAGATATGATATGCCACATTGTGGTATTATGGTTATAAAACCATATGTAATATGGTTTGGATATGCCATATTAAAAGCACTTTATGCATATATGTATATCGCTGTCATAATTCCTCTTATTTCCTCATTCTTTCATTAAGCTTCTCAAATGGTTAATTAACACATGCAATTAAAAAACTCAACCACAGTTATTAAAAGATCTTTCTGGATCAGATGCGCTACACTTTTTACTGGGCATAGCGCACAACACCAAAACTAAAATGGAAGCACCACTTTTTCATGGTGGGTCAAAACAAGGATTAAGGAAGAGAGTAGATTATATTGAGCAACACTCTATCAATTGATGTGCTAAACAATATTTAAAACTTATGCGTAGAGGAACAAAACGTAATACCTCCCAACTGGTTTTGTTATGCATTACAATGAAAACCTAATTCTTTCAGGAATGCATGTTGTTTGTTAGAATCATGCGACCTATGATTTTGACACTGTGTAGTACTGGGGTTTGGGAAAGAGGAACATCGTAATGTATATCTTTTTTTTCTGAGTGAAAAATCTTTGCCGTGCAAACATTTGAAAACTTTTGCATTATTTTGGTTTGAATATGCAATATACCTGTACCTTTATCCAACGGTGCTTTTGAAAAGAGAGGTCTAATCTGTCAAGTAACCACTCAAGAGTGCACCTGTTGAACTGGTTGTATTATTTTGCTATTGCCTTATATTGAATCATATTTTTTTATAGCATAAATGTGCATTCTTACCGGAAGGAATATTTGCAATTGGTTTTCATTTTTGGGGAACTTGCAGACTTGTGAACTTATACTTTACCTACAAAACCTTTATCGTTACTAACACTACATTTTGAACAAGTTAAAATGTTTGTTACGCTTCTAAAGTTAGTATGCGAGGTAACCCAAAATGCTCCTTGTAAGTCCAGGTGACCCTGCTCCTCGGAGCTTTCAACTTACAACATTGATTGCAAAAAACACATTAATCTTAGAGATTTCACGCATTAATCTTGGAGATTTCCAGAGAAATTGATTGAAAATTGGTGTTGTTGCTCCTCGAAGCTTTCAACTTACAACATTGATTGCAAAAAACGCATTAATCTTGGAGATTTCCAGAGAAATTGATTGAAAATTGGTGTTCCCTTTTAGCTGATATTTTTGAATTATTTTTATTGAATTAAAGTATTTTTTTCCTATTCAAAATGATTTTTAAGGTACAAATACACTGCCAAATAGAAAACTATTTACTTATATTTAGAACATTGAACTATGACTTATGGCAAGCTTTAGGTAGAAAAGAAAATAACTAAATATCAAAGTTTAAGGTTTGATCGGCATCCAAAATTGTTTTACTTTTTATTTGCATCCCTTGTGTCGATCTATTATTTTTTACTTCTAATCTACTAAATGACATAACTATAAAACCCCCTTAAAAAGTATTTTATCCAGTCACAAATCTGATAAAAATCTCTAATTGCTAATAAACTCTTGAAAATCCTAACCCATAACGATGCATTAAATCACCCACAGATTTCATGGAGAACTTCAATGTCACTGCCAAGATTGTTACCAGGAACACACACGGTTGCAGTGTTGATGGATACAAAACCAGTTGCATTTTTAATGGCCAGTGGATCTAAAACCAGTTTCATTTACAATGGTCAGATTCGACTTGTATGAATTTAGAGAAGACAAGGTACCCAACTACAAGATTGTTGTCAAAGAAATTCTCAAAATTATAGTCTTGTAAAACAAAACTATCCATTAAAAACAAACCGAACACTTCTTGTTTGTTTTATACATAACATATTTCAAATTACTAAAGCAAGGACTTGAAGCTTTGCTTCAATTGATCTTGTTTAGTATGAATGAGTAGGTTGAAAGTAGAAAGATGTTGAGAAAGAGTTGACAAGCTAGCACACCCCTAGTCTTTTGTGTGCTTTATGGGTTTGCTTTAAATTGTTGTATTTGCGATGATGTATTAGTTGCAAGATATAAAAGAAAAGTGGTGTATACCTTGTTGAGAATATCATTCTCATTAATATATGACAAACTTTTGTTGATCTTATTTCAATGTAATATATACATTAGAAAATTTGATAGCTTGTTTTGAAGTATTCTTAACAGGTTTCCTACATTCATTTTTTGAAAAATTATATTAAATTTTATCATGCATAAAAAGGGCTTAAGCCTTGTTTTAATATCCAAATTATCTCCAACTATGATAGAACGAACTTTTGAACCAATGGATCATCTTACATTTTTTTTCCAGTAATATTAAAAATTGGATTCTTTTAAATAAAAAATATTATAATGTGGAAATAATCATATAATATAGATGAATGTTTCATTTACTTTTCTTTCTCCACTAGGTTTTTCTAGTAATATTAGAAATTGGATTCTTTTAAATAAAAAATATTATAATGTAAAAATAATCATATAGTATACGTGAATGTTTCATTTACTTTTCTTTCTCCAATAGGTTCTCTCTATGCTTGTTTGATATCATAATACACTCAATATCAGAAAGTTTGATATTAATATTCATTGATTGTTTTGAATTATCTCCAACATGTTTTCTTCATTCATTAAATGGGTACTTATATTTAATATCATTATGCAATAAAAGTGGCCTATCTTGTTATCCAAATTATCTCCAGTTGCATATCATCTTGTAGACTTGTATGATTACAATGTAAGCACAATATGTGGGTAGTTTTGTATATATAGCTAGCCTTGTTATCATTTGTGGGTAGTTTTGTATATATATAGTTAGTCTTGTTACCATTTTTTAATTTGTTTAGGAAATAATTGATTTTATCTTTTTCTCTTAATAAGTTGAAAAAGGGATATAAGTTAGATTTCCATTTTGACTAGTCTTATGTGCAACAAAGTTTGCATAAGTTGCTTGACATTGGCATCTATACATTTGACACGTCAAGCATCGATGCATAGTTAGGTTTTCATAATTCGCCTGACATTGGAATCCATACATTGAACACGCCAACATTGATTTTCCAAATAGTGAAAGACGTGTATGTGTCACAAATAATGCCTACGTTCGAATGCTTGGATAAAATTTATGAATGAATGTGTGACACTTGTGATCGGTAGGGGAGACATGGATGTCCAATTTCTAGGGGTTGCCCAAGTGAAAGAAAGTCGGCTCTAACCTACGGTGCACTAGAGGAACTAAGAACCCACCCACTAATTATGCATGGGAGCAAGGAGTTTGGTGTGTTTTGGTGATATCAGATGATTAAGGTTTTCACTGAAATATTAATATGTGAATAATGGTTGCTTGAATTGGCATTTTATGCTTTATGATCCGTAATGTTTTAAATGTGTTTATGGTTGCTTGAATTGGCATCTGCAGTGTTTTAAATGTGTTTATGGTTGCTTGAATTGGCATTTTATGTTTTACGATCTGTAGTGTTTTAAATGTGTTTCTTGTTGGCATGTTTTGGGTTAGTATGGAATTATCTTCATTGAAGAATTTATTTATGAAATTATTACTATTGGTTCCTATTTTACTAAGGTAAATAGTTTTTTGTGGCCATTTAAATTTAGTGCTCTTTTTGGTTGAGTGAAGAAGAAATGTAATCATTACATTGAAGGTGGTGATGCTAGAAATCGTGAACTTAAGATCGAGTTGGTCAGAATGATGAACTAGTAATATTCAATCATTATGTTCTGTTATAGCTAGTAGATTTATTCAATTCTGATTCAACCATCTAAAGTGGTCTAACAATTTTGTAGCATGAGAGACAATTTTGTCTTGTACTTCTGAGAGTTTTTTTTTCTATTATTTATGCTTTTGCACAACATTGAGTTATTTTTTCAAATTCCATCTTCATAAACAACTTATGACCTGCAATTCTATCAAGTAAGTGTTTGATCTACTACTCCATATATTACTGTGATAGTTCCAGGCTTATTTATGTGATTATGCGGTACTTCTTGAAGACACTGACTTAATGAACTTGTCATTTCAAATTTCAGTGAACATATTTACTAATTTTAGATTAGACTCTCCCCCTTCCTTGTTCCCATAATTGCTAATGTACATTGAAGACCTTTTAGTTTGTTTCCTTGATGGATTTGCATTTTGTGCGCTTGTGATGGCTCCTGTATTCGAAAGGCATCATAATGTTGAAGGAATGGGCCCATAGCAAGTATTACCACTACATGGTCAAAAATCAAGGTAGATGGGGAGAGAAAGTAGGTAGCTAAAGATGAGGTAGGTGAGCAATGGGTAGTAAAGAAATGTGAAAGATTTTTCTAAGATTTCAATTGTTGTATCTGGAGGAGGTTAGAAGAGAGAAGATTATTGTATACATGAGATATTTGCAGTACTTGGTTTCCGAGGGAAATAAAGTAAATATTACAATTAATTTTTTGAATTGATCCACACATTTTCTTTCACTGCCACTATTGGTATTTCATTGCAAAAACAAACCAGGGATTTTTTAGTTGCTTGGTGTTGCTAACATGTCTTCTAATGCTTTCTCCAATTAGGTTACATGCATAGCATTTATGCTGGATGAAATCCTCAACTACATTATGACAAGTAGAAGTAAGCATACAAAACTGCACAACAATATCATCTCAAACATTAGTTTAAAAATGCTAGTTGACGGGTTTCTTCCTCAAATTCTAGCACGTATTTATCATATAACCTAATGATCATGTATTTCATATAATCTCTTATCAATGAAATTGGTAGTCGTTAATCCCAACCTATAGTTCCTATCATGGACTTCTCCACTCAAGAAAATCAATTATCCCACCATCAAAAAGACGAGCCTTCAATCAATCCTTTTCTGCCAATCCCTTTCTATACTTCTATGTCTTTTGTCCAAAGTCCCCTGTTGGGTAGGAGTATTTGGGTGCCAACTTTATGATCAAAGTATATGTCCCAGTGGGCAGTGTAATATTTTGAATGAAACTACTATATATTAAATCATATTTATGCTATGTAGGGATAACAATGAGGATACTTATAAAGAGCTCCTTTTTATGCTAAGTCTGAAATTAAGATGTTCTGCTAAGTATAAGATGTAGATGTAGAGGAATCAATAACTGAGGTGATGCAAAAATATAAGAATGAAGTGATGTATGGAGCAATAAAAATAGGTGTAAGGACAAAGTAATGGTTCAAATGGATAAAATTATGTCAGGTCAATTAATAATCCTTCAAAGTAGTGGTAGGGTGCCCTGACTTTCATGTCAAACCTATTAATAAATGAAAGCATTGTACCAATAATATAATTTTTTTTGGTTTTTAAATGATTTTTTAGACTCTAACAAATACTTAAACTAAATTTCCCTCCACTAGATATATTAAGTCACATCATTATTCAATAAAAAAATAAAAAATAAGCAAATTCTTAATTATAAGAAAAATACAATTAGTAATAAACGCTTTTGAAAAGTTATGAAAAACATGTCCAAAATTAAACAAACTGATATATAGTTAGTACACCTTGACTTTGTATCGAAAATTATAGTACATGTGGCATGTATTAAAAATTAGAGAGATTCATGGTAGTTAAACTATAATACACCTAGCGGGGATTAAAGATCAAAAGACTTCACGGTGGTTTGTGTTCATGTATGTCGCTAAAAGATGGAGCAAATGTGGCACACCAAACCATCAATGTCTAATCAACAAAGGCCAATAATTATATCATTCCAATTTACCATGAATTGAGGTGACTTGGAACGTTACAAAGGTTAGTATAATGCATAATACCAATCCATGTGTTCTTTCCATTTTCACTACTTAAAGCAGTGTGAATGTAGTACTATAATCAACCGAATTTTAAACCACTTTGGTGATAACTATTTGACCCTAGGCTCCCATAATTGATATTATATACTAATATATTTCTATTATTAATATTGTTATCAATTNATGTCCAAAATTAAACAAACTAATATATAGTTAGTACACCTTCACTTTGTATCGAAAATTATAGTACATGTGGCATGTATTAAAAATAAGAGAGATTCATGGTAGTTAAACTATAATACACCTAGTGGGGATTAAAGATCAAAAGACTTCACGGTGGTTTGTGTTCATGTATGTGGCTAAAAGATGGAGCAAATGTGGCACACCAAACCATCAATGTACCTAATCAACAAAGGCCAATAATTATATCATTCCAATTTCCCATGAATTGAGGTGACTTGGAACGTTATAAAGGTTAGTATAATGCATAATACCAATCCATGTGTTCTTTCCATTTTCACTACTTAAAGTAGTGTGAATGTAGTACTACTAGCACAGTTGCTAATTTGTGGTTGGTGAATACGGAAAGACTTACGATTCATAAAAAAAAATCAATAAAAATGTCAAGTTAAAAAAAACTTAGTAAAAGCCCATGTATGAAGAAATTGGTCAACCAAATTTTAAACCACTTTAGTGATAACTAATTGAACTAATCTCTAGGCTCTCATAATTGATATTATATTCTAATATATTTCTATTATTAATATTGTTATCAATTATATTATAATTTATTTGTTTTATAATTATTAATATTGTTATCAATATTATAATTTATTTGTTTTAGTATTTATTATTGTGAGTATGTAAGTTGTAAATCATATATAACATTATTATATTAGATTGATAGAAGAATTAATCATTAAAGGATTATATGTTAGGGTTATTATGGATAAGAATTATTAATATTGTTATCAATTATATTATAATTTATTTGTTTTATAATTATTAATATTGTTATCAATATTATAATTTATTTCAGTTGCTAATTTGTGGTTGGTGAATAATGAAAGACTTTACGATCTATAAAAAAAATCAATAAAAAATGTCAAGTTAAAAAAAAACTTCAGTAAAAGCCTATGCATGAAGAAATTCAATAACCAAATTTTTTAAACCACAGAAGTATTAAATCCACTGAATCCACCCTAGGGCCTCATAATTGATATTATATTCTAATATATTTCTATTATTAATATTACACAATTTCATAGATTATAATTTATTTGTTTTTATAATTATTAATATTGTTATCAATATTACACTTATTTGTTTTAGTATTTATTATTGTGAGTATGTAAGTTGTAAATCATATATATAACATTATTATATTAGATTGATAGAAGAATTAATCATTAAAGGATTATATGTTAGGGTTATTATGGATAAGAATTATCATTGTTATCAATCATATTATAATTTATTTGTTTTATAATTATTATTGCTATCAATATTATAATTCTATTTTTTTATTATTTATTATTGTGAGTATGTAAGTTGTAAATTATATATAACATTATTATATTAGATTGATAGAAGAATTAATCATTAAAGGATTATATGCTAAAGGTTATTGTGGATAAGAATTGTTAATATGGGTAATGGTCAAGTATTAAATGATAATCTATCCTATTGTGGTAGCTTCTCTTCTATTAAGGTTATTCTTGTTTATTTCATTTAGGTTTCTTCTATTTCTTTTAGGGCTTATCAAGTAGATATTTGAGATAGGTTGTTTTAGGTTGCCTATGCCATAATATGATTTGATCTTTAAGGTTTGGTGTTCTAGATTTATGAAATTTTCAAAATAGGGTTGTAGGAAAAGGTTTTGTGTCATGAGTTGTTCCAAGGCTGGTTGATATACTCTAATCTTAATGTTGTTAATCACAAGTGTATATATATATATATATATATATATATATATATATATATATTGGATTTTGGTTTCTTTTGTGACATTTTCAGAAGTGTCAGAAGAATCCACTTCCCATAGATTCTTTAAAGAAGTGACAATCTTTGGATCCTTGGATCCTTCCCATAGTGTCCTCATTATTATGGGGAAAGAAACAAAAAGTCTTGTCATTTCCCTAAGTGATTAGGCTATTATTATGTCATTTTTTGGACTTTTAGTTTGTTACCATTCAGTGGAACTTAGTAAGTTCTTGATACTTAAGGGACTGTGTTTCTAAATTTTTTGATATATATGAATCTTGAAGGATATAAAGGACTTATGTCCACATGTTATGTAATGTGCCATGAACATCTAAAAAGGGCATTTTTTGTTCTCACTAGAATAGAAAATGTTTTTTTTTTCTTTGGAAAAAAATATTGATGATGCTACTATTAATTTTTATTTCTATTAGGATCATGGTCTAATATGTAGGTTTAATAACTTTTGGTTTTGATTGATGACTTGCATAAATGGATTTCCCACACTTGGAAACTCCTATTACAAGAGGATGCATAAGGCCATCCTTCTGTTCGAGGATTATTTCCCATGGAATTTCATTATGTAGGATAGAGAATGTCATGCATGAATTTTGTGTTAGTTACTCGTCATGCCATATGTACCCTATAAAGTAGCATTTTCACTGAGTTTCAAGTGCAAGATCACCATGTGCTCTCCACTCACTAATGCTACCAATGCCTCCCACTTTAGTTGAAATGATCCATATGTGTAAAATTTGCCTTCGTTGTGTTACGTTATTTTTAACTCAAGCCCATGATTGTGGCTCCTTCACTTCATGTCCAACTTGAAAGATACCTCTAAATATGTTTCTACCCTTTCTCCTCCTATTTTTTACTTCAACCACAAATATACAACATTTTCCTTGGTTTATGTCTATCTCATGTAGACCAACAGATTAAGAAGCAATTTTAGGACCAAACACCCGCATATTGTGGTAAATATGCAAATTTTGATTTAAAAAATCCGGAAATTGGGTCACACAAGAAATAATTAGTCAACCAATTGTTCTACATTCACTTGTGACCTTTATTCATCCCCTTTCTATTTATACCACAATTTTTGGTGGATTTAAGGTTCTTTTTCCTCACTTAAGATACCTTGAAATTCTACTTCTAATTTGTGATTTGATATTACCTTCTCCTTCCTTCATTCTCATAAATTCACTTTGATCTATCATCTACCTTAAAATTTCATCTCTTAGAGGCTTTCCTTGAATGGATTTCTCCCTTTATCGACTTCGTCATTAATTTTGTTTATATTTTGATAGCTAATTAGATTACATATATTAGTGGGTAGAATGTTGTGCCTAAAACAACCTCCCATTGAATTTCTCCGTCTTAGAGAAGCTTCCTCTACAATTCTTTCTTGTTCCTTAGCAACCTTGCGAGAAGCTTCTTTAAACAACTTTCTTTGTTTCCCCGCGACTTCACGGGTAACTTCATTCTCTGTGGATTTGCAGGCTTTGACGTATTTCGTGACTTTGCAGGTTTGGGCCTCTTCTGCGGCTTTGCGGGCTGCTTCAATCTCCTCAGGTGATTTTCCCTATTGTTTCTTTTGTCTTTCCCTTTCTTCTGCATCAAAGAATTTTCTCAATGCCTTCTCCTCTTTCTCCTTCTAGGCTCTTTTATCCGCATCCATCTTTTCTCGAGTGTCCATTATCACTTTTTGCAGCTGTTCATGGAATCAAATTTTCCTTTCGTCTTGCTTTGCCAGAAAAGAGTTGATATGGTGCATTATCACCATGCGGGCCAATACTTCTTTGTATGATTTCACCTTGCAAAAGAGTTCTTCCTCTTCTCCTTTTCCTTGCTTGAAAGGGGGTACCATATTTAGAGTTTTGTAATGGTTATACACGACATCCCTGGGGCCATGTTTTTTCATTGTCTGTGTACACAAGATCAACTCCTTAAGAGTCGTGACTTCCTTCTTTGCATGCAAGATGTTCATTAAGGTGAATTTCACTATCTTGGTTGGGAAAATGGGATAGCTTCTCTTGTTAGTAGTCTGCAAGGTAGCTACTATACCTGCTTCAATTGTTTGGTATGCTACCTCACGGGCCAAAAAATCATTAAAAATGTATTTAGGAAATAGATGTGGTGGAGCATTACAATTGTAGACATGAATGTAGGTATAACTTTTCTCTAGGTACCAATATGAAATTTCCTGCAAGGATTCTAATGTTTTTGTCGATATTCTCTATAGGGTTTGGCTAAAAAATAGTTCCACTTTTTTCCTCTTCTTCCTTCTTCTTCTTTAACTCTATAACTTTGTGAGATTCCTCTACAATTCTTTCATGTTCCTTAGAAACCTTGTGAGAATCTTCTTCAAACAACTTTCTTTGTTTCCCTGCGACTTCACGGGAAACCTCATTCTTCATGGATTTGCAGGCTTTGATGCATTTCACGACTTTGCAGGTTTGAGCCTCTTATGCGGCTTTGCGGGTTGCTTCAATCTCCTCGGGTGATTTTCCCTATTGTTTCTTTTGTCTTTCCCTTTCTTCTGCATCAAATAATTTTCTCAGTGCCTTCTCCTCTTTCTCCTTCTAGGCTCTTTTATCCACGTCCATCTTTTCTCGAGTGTCCATTATCACTTTCTGCAGCTGTTCATGGAATCAAATTTTCCTTTCTTCTTGCTTTTCCAGAAAAGAGTTGATCTGGTGCATGCTCACCATGTGGGCCAATACTGCTTTGTACGATTTCACCTTGCAGAAGAGTTCTTCCTCTTCTCCTTTTCCTTGCTTGAAAGGGCGTACCATATTTAGAGTTTTGTAATGGTTATACACGACATCCCTGGGGTCATGTTTTTTCGATGTCCGTGTACACAAGATCAACTCCTTAAGAGTCGTGACTTCCTTCTTTGCATGTAAGATGTTCATTAAGGTGAATTTCACTATCTTGATTGGGAAAATGGGATAGCTTCTCTTGTTAGTAGTCTGCAATGTAACTACTATAGCTACTTCAATTGTTTGGTATGCTACCTCACGGGTCAAAATATTATTAAAAATGTATCTAGGAAATAGATGTGGTGGAGCATTATAATTGTAGACATGAATGTAGGTATAAATTTTCTCTAAGTACCAATATGCAATTTCCTGCAAGGATTCTAATGTTTTTGCTAATGTTCTCTATAGGGTTTGGATGAAAAATAGTTGATACAATGGCATTGTAAATTAGTCACAAATTTGATAAAAATATTCATGATACCTACTTGTCTATATATCGGAACAATATACATGAATTGGGGATGATTTCGGGGTCCAGTTCCAATTCATTCTCGAGTTAGGGACATATGCACAAATAACATCAATGAGAAAGACATACAGGTAAAAACCTGATTTTTGCACCTATGTGTTTCCTGGACATTGAGGCAGATGTTGGCCGATAGAATTGACACCCAGTTGAAAACTTCTCCCTTTTCTACCACCACGTAGGCCATGGATGTCTATTCCTGCTTAAAATGTATGAGTTCTCTTCCCCATACAATCTGCAGAGCATTGTAATTAGAAATTGATATGGCGACTTGAATATTGGGTATTATATACCCTACTCAGCTTAGAGACAAAGGGTGTTTCTTTGTCCCACCAATCCTGAAGAATTTTCATATGCTTAGGCTTCTCTTTAGTGAAGGTTTCCAGGAACTCTTTGTTCAGATATGTCAATGGTTTCAATAATTTGTAGATCACGTGAAAAATGTCTAGATACAAAGAGGCTACAATGTTTCCTTTGTTGTTGGTGATGGTATGTGCCTATGCATTTGTATTTTCATAAGCCCGCCTGGCCACTTCATTGTAGGGTAAGATCACAGGTCGTTCGATCACGATATGAATGCCACTTCTTTGTATGTTTTGACATACTCTGAGGTCTAGGTCATTTTTCAGGAATTCATCATTGCAGAACATGCCATATATGTCTTCCCATGTGTGTTAACCCTGAGGGACAATATTGTAACTGGTATCTGATACCCTCATTGCATCTGTGTTGCTTTTTCGAGGTGTTGTGGCTGATTGTGGGGTTCTTTCTCTGTGACCTGAAGCTTTCAACATCTCCTTAAACTAATACAGTGGGCCCATTTTCTAACAATTTATCGATGAATTTGTGTCACAAAAACATCAAGCTTCCAACAAATGCATCAACCCATTTTTTTCATTAGACATGTGTCGCACTATCGATGAAAAAAGGTTTGTTGGTATTCTGACGACACTTCCGATGCAAACTTATGTCGGAAAGATCGACCATGTTCATCACAAGCGAGACACAAACTGCATCTAAAGAGAGAAAAATGTTTGTCTAATGATTGACAAAACGTTCTTCTAAAGATCGACAAAAGTACATCCAAATATAAACAAAATTGCATCGATAGATTGAAAAACAATTTGTACCAAGATGGACAAAGTGCATTTAAAGAACTACAGAAGTTGTTTTAATGATCGACAAAATGTGTGTTGAAAGATCGACCAAAGTATGTCCAAAGATTGACAAAATTACGTCGAAAGATCGACAAGAAGTTCGTACCAAGATGGAAAAAGTGTGTCTAAAGAGTGACACTAGTATGTCTAATGATTGACAAAACGTGCATTGAAATATCGACAAAATTACGTCCATAGATCAACAACAAGTTCGTATCAAGATGGACAAAGTGCGTCTAATGAGCAAAAAAAGTTCATCTAATGATCGACAAAACATACGTCAAATGATTCACAAAAGTACATCCAAATATCGATAAAATTATGTCGAAAGATCATCAAAAGTCGCTAAGTTCATATCAAGATGGAGAAAGAAATGTTGTCGAAAGAGCGACAACTAGTTCGTCGAAATTCCAACGGGGTCTCCACTTTTTAATACACACACACAAACACATATTTGTTGAACTATAAAATATACAAAAACAAAATCATGTAAGTATATGTCTACTTTTTAACATTTAATATATCATATTTATAAGTTTTACTTACATAATATAAATTTATAATGAAATTGTCTTATTTTACATTGACGATTATTATAACTTTCATTGTTCCAAATTCAACTTGAGATCATAATATTAATTCACAACTAAATCAACAAAGCAAGGTCTAAATATATTTCTTACAATGTAAGAAATAAGTGATTCAATACGAATTAGAAAGTGGTTTTAAACATGAGATCACATCTTGAGCTCCATCACTTTCAGGGTAATCGTATCTAAGCCACTGATCATTTAAATATTTACATGTGGGTCGTAATTAATTTTGAAGTTATCTGCATGTTGGGTGCTTTTGATCCACAATTGCATGAGTCATGTCCTTCTTAACAATGAGGAGTTTTAGACCCAGGTTTCATCTAGAGTTGTCCAACAAAAACCCCAAAGCATCGACATATCAATCCTCAACCAAGGTTGAGGAAGGTCTCACCCGAGATGCAGAGAGTATCACAGAGACCATAGGGTCTTGTGACAGGGATGAAGGCTCAAACACTACCGCAATTGGCATCCATGTAACTCATGTATGATAAACTATTAGGACTAAGAATTAAAACAATACACACATGTTCAACTCATACATAGTAGACACGGAATGAATCATAATTGTCATATATTTATTACTGGAAGCATTCCATCATATCAGAGATGTACATTGCACAGGACAAACACATATGACAACCATAGAACTTCATATATTTTCTATATAAACCTCAGAATTACAACATGCTACACAATGCACCTTTGCTAAAAAGTCAGACATAGAATCGACACAAGACTATATTCCCAACATTACAACAATACAACAGGCTCAAATTGAGCTCGATACTGATAGCTAAGCCAAACCAAAAAATCTAACTCTATTTATGATGTTGAAGCTTCCTTTTATAGATTTCTCTATTGGGGAGTGTTGTCTCTTTTTGCTCTGCTCCACTCTTTTGTCTGATACAATTGCTTCGCATGATTTTAGTGCCTGCCAACACTCCACATATACTTTTTTCATAAAGGAAAATCTTAAATTCTTGGCTAGATCATTCTCTGGCCATCCCACGTCTTTGTATGTTGTCGACAATAATCATTTGGGAATATTTCCTGATGATTCCTTTCTTTATTATAAAAAGAATCTTCTTGATTTTTGGCGCAAGTGACAAAACACGGATCTATGTGTACTTGGTGGTCTTTAATATTGGTGTGGTATTCACAAAACTTGGCCTGGTGCACACTCTAGGCCATTCCTCATGCATTTCATTAGGTGCATGCAAAACTATGGAATGAGCACGCACAACTTCATTTGTGCATGCAACGCAAAACTGAACCCAAAAATTGGGGTGCCAACAATCCCCCACCACTATTATTTGGCTCGTCCTCGATCCAATTGCTTTAAGGAATGACCGTTGTCATGGATGGTACAGTACTTATGACTTCCTCAATGAAGTCCTTATACTGGTGTTCGATCTCTTTGAGTTGGGCCTGGAGATCATTGTAAAGTTGAATAGTTGCCTCGACATCGATGACTGTGGCCTGAGGATTTGTTAAATCTATGATGTTGAGTTGCTCGAAAAGGGGGCCAAAAACAAATTGTATGTATGAAATCTGAGTATAAAAATCCATAGCCCTGTTGGCCATCGAAGTGATCAATTTTCACATATTCTATTGCTCATCCCTTGTTGAAGTGATCTCCTTTGTTCGTGCAACAATGACATGCATTGCAACAATCCATTCTTTGGGAGGCAACAAACCCATGTCCCACTTTTTCTCTGCAACCTTAGCCTCTACTGTGCGAGTTCGATCATAAAGAGTTGTGAGGTACAGAGGGATCTGTAAATAATCCCACAATTTGAAGCTGTGAGTAACTAGCTTGGTGAATCCTTGGGCATGGTTTCCACTCTTCTGAACGGTAGTAATTTCTTGAGAAATTTACTATTGGAGGGCGGTGTCCTCAGGTGTAAGATGTTGTAGTTGGTTCTGAAGTTCGTGATTCTGTGACTGTAGATCCTGGACATAATCAACAAGTGGTTTATTTTCTGTAGGGTTGGAGTATCTAGCTGCATTAGTACTGGCGGGGAGACTTGGGAGTAGGCTTCATCGAGAGTGGTGATTAGTTCAGTGTGGTTGCTGAGAACAAATGCATATTGGCCCTAATTTTCTACAAGTGCGGCCACTTCATCCATGTGCAGGTCCCATGGCTCGTCTACAGAGATATGTGTGCACCTCCTTGTTGTGACTTCATATAGTTTATCATGCCACCTCCCCATGGCATCTTAAGAGTCTGTGTCATAAGACTTGACACTCTTCCAACTTAATTCTCCATCTACGGTGGGGTTGATGTAATCCTCCTTGTGCTCCATGATTTTGTAAATATTTTCAATGCTCGAGCTCCACACATCCTCATCCATGAGATCATTGTACCAGTTGCCCTCATATGGATCTAGTGGCATGACCATGTGTAGGGCATCAATTTCAAAAGATATATACCTCTTCTTCAAATTTAACACCGCATTATTGCCAAATTCCTAGTCAATCCCCAATAATGCAGGATATGGATCTGACTCATCCATGATCTCGATGACTTTGAATTCAACCTTTGTCTTCACTCCTTCGATGTTCGCTTCTACTTGCTCCAGCCGACCTATGGGGTAGACCTTATAATGATTGTCCAATCAGACCTGGATGGGCAACCATACCAACTTAGGCTTACCCATCACTTCCCAATATTTATTGGGAAAAATGTTCACGTCGAATCCCAGATCCAACATGAATCCATGCATATCGTACCCACCAAGCTCTATTGTAATATTGAATTCCTGACCAATGCACTTTTTCTTGCTGACCCGACGTACATCCCTTTGTGGCAGGGGAGCAGATATGGTGGTCTCCTCTCCTTTCTCTTTCATGCATGTAGCTAACATTTGGGTCAACTTACTTGCAACTTTTGTATCTTTATGAAATCACAAACAAAAGTGTAAGAAGGTATTGAATTGATCTTCGGCTTCTGCCATGCAACCTAGTGTTGTTCTTCATATGAGTTTTGCTTAGTGCGTCACAATGTAGTCTCTCTATGTGCTTCCTCTATCAATATTTGGGTCACATGTTGTATTTCTTCATGCACTGAAGCCTCCTCCAAAGATATTTATGTCGCACACTGCAACTCCTCCCACGTGCTAGCTTCGTCCAATGACCTATGTGTCGCTCACTACACCTCTTTGTGGATCTCAGCTTCTTCTAGAAACATTTATGTCTCCCTCTGCACTTCCTCTTGGATCTGTGCCTCTTTAAGAGACCTCTTAGTCATGCGTTACAACTCCTCTCGCACTCTTTCTTCCTTAAGTTCTCTCTACACATCATGCAAAAGCTGCTTCTGCTGAGCAACATCAAATTTTGGAGGGAGCTAAGGAGCCTTCCTAATATTTCCCTCCGGTTTTTTATCTGAGCCTTCACCCTCGTCGAAGTCTTCCCCTGTCTTTTCCCTCCGTGGGTTACTACTCAGACGCTAGACTCCTTGTTCTTCTTCTTGTTTTTGTGTGGATCGACATGCAGCATGTTACAATTGGTCTTCTTGTCCTCCCACTTCTTCAGTTATTCGGGACAATCCTTGATTACATGTTTAGGACTATAACAATAGAAACAAAGCACATGCAGTTTGGTGCAAAATCATGAGACATGACAAATCTCACCACAAATAAAATAGGTGGGGGGTCTACCTCCTCATCCACCATATATGGGGTCGTGATCCTGCCCATATCCACTTTGGGATCCTCCTTGATATCCACCTCTGTCTACGCCATCATGCTCACCACCCTTTTATTCCTCATGTACTTAAAATACATTGTGAGTGTTATCTTGCATTAATTGGAGGGAGCGACAACTATTGACATCATGGTCGATGCACTTATAGAATTTGCATAATGGAGTATGAGTTGTTGTCTGGTATTTCTACAATGTGGGGTAGCGGGGTGGCACATGCCTCATTTCCTACATATTTCACACCATTCAGACTATCCAGATGGAAATGTACTTGGCGCACCTGTCGCCACATAATTTGGAAGGACAGGGCACTCGTCTCGATGATTCCCCTCAGAACGACATGTAGTACACCATACATGATCGCACACAAATTTATTCTTGGCCATGTCTTGCAGCTATATCGTTAGGTTTTCCACTTGTGACTGAATTTGTGCCAACCTGACTGATGTCTCTGCACCTCTAGGTGTAGCTTCCAAGCACATTGTGATCTTGACTGCCTCTTCCTGATTCGTCACCTTTTGTTGGGTGAGCGGGACTCAGATATGGGGGAGTAACCTCGTAATGAACCATTCTCTGTGTTGCACATCCTAGATTTGGAACCTCAGCCTATCCAACAAGATTTTGAACCACTGGTCATAGTCCCAGATAGTTTCTCCTTCCTTCTATTTGATTTGCTTGATTTCAGTAATGCATTGGGATTCTAACTTAGGCTTTTGAAACTCCCTTAGCATATCATGCTTAATCTCAGCCAGGGACCTTGCCTGTCCTACTGGTGCAGTAGCCTTATATTTCATGTACTACGCCAAGGATACATCCCTGAACATAGTCTCTAGTTGCATGATCTTAGCTGCGTCATCTGTAACTCTATTTACTAACAATATTGCTTCATAGATGAACCTATGTTTCTCTGCATCATCCTTACACATTCCATGGAACACATGCAACCTTAGTGTATTGTCTTGATTCACCATATTCGAACTGGAGCTAGTTCCTCTTCTCTGAAAGCTACTGGTTAGACCTTTCCACACCACTATCGCTTGGGGTAAAGTATTACTGACTTCACCTTCTTCTTCACTTGTCTTGTCCCTTCTTTCTTCTTCTCTTTCTTCAACTCCAATATCTCCATTATCTACTATGTTTTCTTCTTGATTAAAAATGTGCAAGGGGGTTGGTACAAAGGGGGGGTAAGTCCATCTTCTTTTAAAACTTCTCATGACATGACCTAGAGAGATATCTACTTGCAGTTGCACAAGACCATCCACTACTGTCCATTCATGTCCCTCACCACTAGGGGAGCCTCCATCTTCCTCTTTTTCTGGCGAACCAACATTATGTGCCCTTCCTTACTCTCTTAGCTGCGCACCACAAATGTGTGATACTTCTTCCAGGCTGATCTACGCACTTCCACTCCACACACAATCGCCTTCTCCAAACAACACATTGCCACTTTGTGTGCCATTATATCTTTCTATCAATGCACCATTGCTCTACGCTTCATCTTATGCAACAACCAAGGGGTGCAGACTTCGTCACCTAGGCTCGTACTAGTTTCACTACTGGTATCCCTACTGGACACCATCTCCTCTATGTCACGCCTCTTTGTGGGCCTATCCTCGTATGTGCTCCACTATGGTCCAACATCCACTCCCACACTATCACTTAGTGTGGTTTATTAAATATCTTCATATTCGACTTGACCCCTCATTGCGGGCTCCTAGATAATTATTTTCCACCTTTCTCTTCCGCTCTTCTTTTTATCTCAAATCTTCTTGCATACCTCTTGACTCTTTTTCTCCTTTTCTCTTTTGGGTCCATTCCACACCTCACCTCATCTCAACAACTTCTTGGATCCTCTTCAATGGATCCATCTTTTGGCTCCTTTCCCCCCACCTTTTCCAAAGCTCCCCCCCCAATGCTAGGGGGTTTACTCGGCCATTCTATTGGGATCCATGCACACCATCCTTCTCTCTATGAACAAAATCTCAATCCAAAGTGGAATCTCTTCTAGCATCTTCTTCCTTGGACCTTCTTCAAACTTTCTTTCAACCTCATTGAAAGAATTACTACATTCTACAACAAACTCAATAAAGTAGCCTTCCTTCACTTAAGTGAACCAAAAATCAATAGCCTGAGTTCACTTCTTATCTAACACCTTCAAGCTATCAAGTGTGGCTTGATCCCAAACTATTAGCTCCAATGACAACGTAGCCAAATTGATAACAACTTACCTCTTTAGCCATTCATGCAAGATACAAGGAAATTCTGCGAAGAAGAGCTCATGCATATCTAAGTAAAGATATATTCCTTTCCATTCCTTCGTGTTCACCCTCAATCCTTGCATCTCTCATAGGGAAAACTCATCTTCTTTCGCTTCTATCTAGTCTTGAATCTCCTCTTTAGAAGGATGCCAACTCATTTTTCTTTTCCTTCATCGGTCTCGAAAAGACTTCAGGTCTCGAAAATAGAACCATTTGTTAGGCACTTTCAGTCCATGCTTGTACACGTACTATCCTTCTTAACACTGAGGAATTTTAGACCTAGGGTTAATCCAGAGTTGTCCAACAAAAACCCCAAAACACCGACATATCAATATCCAAGGTCGAGGAAGGGCTCACCCAAGATGTAGAGAGGATCAAAGAGACCATAGGGTCTTGTGATAGGGACGAAAACTCAAACACATGAAAATTCACTACAATTGGCATCCATGTAACTCATGTCTGGTAAACTATTAGGACTAAGAATTAAAACAATACACACATGTTCAACTCATACATAGAGACACGGAATGAATCAGAACTATCATATCTTTATTACTAGAAGAATTCCATCATATCAGAGATGTACATTGCACAGGATAGACATATATGACAACCATAGTGTTATCACACAAACTTGTCAGAGTCCTATGGGGTTGTGGTTTCTACCTAATTCTGTGTTTTGCCTTCTCTCTCTCCTTTCGCAAACCAATTCTTAAGTTTTTTTTTCCCTTCATCTTGTAAAATCGTTTTTTTTTACCCCCCTCTTTGTTTAAAGTGCCACGGTCTCCCTGTTTTCCTAGCCCCTATCTAGTCATCCAAGTCTTTGTTTACACAGGCCGTAGTCGCGGGCTCAAAGCGTGACACTCAGAGTGGTTCGTTCTGGACCCGAATCAAGCTAAGTCAAGTTCAACTTTCAATGGCGGGAATTCCATGTGGAGTTCATATTAGCGACTCGTGGGCGTTTGGAATATTAAAAGTTGCACAAAGTATAGCGCCGGAGCAAAAGGACCGAAGAGAGCAAAAGATGTTGATTTTTAAAGGGACAAGTGGCAATTGATCCAAGTGTTCGGAGAAATAAGCTTCAGGAGCTTCGAAGTGAGAAGTGTGTGGAATTCTCGAAGTGCCAAAGCTCGAACTCCTGAAATAATCTGAGCCATCAAAAGCTGAGGACACCTGGAGGCAAATCCCTCACTTCGGAGTTCTGCGCTTCGAAGAATTGTGGGAGTTAAACATTGCAAAGTCCCGAAGTGCCCAAAGTCCGAAAGACCTGAAGTAGATCCCGATCGTTGATCGAGGAGGGAGCAGAAGGGTCGTTGATCTTGTTGAAGGGGTCAAAGTCCTGAACCAGGAGCAGAACCATTGATTGAAGAGGACGTTCGTCAGTAGATCGATAGATCCAGGTAAAAGCACAAAAGGTAAGCGAGATTTGAGTTTGGGTTTTCCCGGAGCCCGGGGGCCCGAAGTGGATCTCGACCATTCTAATCCAGTAGTCGCGCTTCATTAGATCCTTAGCTTCGGAGGTTTTTCTTGGGGAAAATATAGTTTGAAGTTTGAAAGGACGAAAGTGCTCGTATTTGGTCACAGAAGAAGATTTGCATGGCCTCGAGGCGTCGGGATTGACTCTAAGAAGTCGTGGGCACTGCCTGGAACATTCATGCGTGTCAGGCCTCATCCCGATCCTGATGAAGGAAGTTAATGGAAATGGGAGTGGTGG
>SNQJ01S0012750.1:37651-68742 GCA_010110895.2 Picea sitchensis | reverse complement strand
CATTAGATCCTTAGCTTCGGAGGTTTTTCTTGGGGAAAATATAGTTTGAAGTTTGAAAGGACGAAAGTGCTCATATTTGGTCACAGAAGAAGATTTGCATGGCCTCGAGGCGTCGGGATTGACTCTAAGAAGTCGTGGGCACTGCCTGGAACATTCATGCGTGTCAGGCCTCATCCCGATCCTGATGAAGGAAGTTAATGGAAATGGGAGTGGTGGTTGAAACTTCAACTCACTCTATAAATGGAAATCAGGATGAGAGCAGTCGTGAAGGAAGACTGTCAATCTGAAGCTTCCTTATGGACAGTTTTTCCTGTAAAGCACATAACTCCACCTGGTTCGCATCTGACATGAGGAGGCCTGCACAGTCTGACAAAGAAGGCACCGACTGAAAACTTTGAATGCAGTGGTCTGATCACGCTCCTGGTAGTTGTAGCAATTCTGAGTATATATACTCAATTTTGATATTTTGTTAACGTCGAATGGTTGAGCTAGGCTCCCTACTATTGTGATATTTTGATTGAGAACAACTGGTTCTCTGGTTATGTATTTGTTTTTGAGACATTTTGGTTAATACAAGTCATCTTTCTTACTCCATCTTATTTGCCTCTGATACTGAGAGAGTTCATGTTTGATTGATTCACATGGATTGTTGTAATTGTATCATGATAAATGTTTGATTATAGTACTGTTATAATTTCTTTCAACTTCCTTGAAATTTGAATCCAAGAGGACCTTGTGTTTAAGTTTTTTCTCCTTAGACCATTGGAAAATCTGATGTTCATAGTGAACCTTTACACCTTTCTCACTAAATGTTCCTCCTACTCACCCTTACTCCAACTTACTGACTAAAGTTGATTCAAGACCTCAATGGCTAGTGCATGCTAGTCCAGATTTATGAGTTAGAACGCTATTATTATTGATTTTTCTCCATTTGACCACTCAAAACTCAATTACCTGTGACATATAAACTGATGGGTACTGGGCTTACCTTCAATGCAATATGAAGGTGACTTCTAGTGCTAACACATAGAATTTCATATATTTTCTATATAAACCTCAGAATTACATGTTGCACAATGCGCCTTTGCTAAAAACTCAGACATAGAATAGACACAAGACTATATTCCTAGCATTACAACAATACAACAGGCTAAGAGTGAGCTCAATACTAATAGCTAAGCCAACCCAAAAAAATCTAACTCTATTTTTTATGTTAAAACTTCTTTTTATAGCTCTCTTTGTTGGGGAGTGGTATCTCTTTCTACTATGCTCCACTTGTTTGTCTGATACAACTGCCTCACATGCTTCTGGTGCCTACCTGCGCTCCTCGTAGACTTTTTGCATCAATGGAAATCTTAACTACCTAGCCAACTCATTCTCTGACCATCCCACGTCTTTGTATGCTCCTGGTAGTAATCATTCGGGAAGATTTCCCGATGATTCATTTCTTGATTCCAGTGGGCATCTTCTTGATTTCTGGCGCAAGTGACAAAAATCAGACCGATGCGTATTTGGTGGTCTTTAAGATTGGTGTGCTATTGAAAAAACTCGTACACTCTAGACCATTCCTCACACATTTCCTTAAGCGCGCGCAAAACTATGAAACTGAACCCAAAACTTTGAATGCCAACACTGTTATTTAGATTTTATGCATAGTACTTTATTTCTACACCAAGAAATGAGATTGGAAGAATAATTAAAAATGTTTTCATTGCACCAAGTGATACTAACACAATATAACAAAATAGGCCAAAATAAGGAGGTTAATTTTTCCCATAAGCAACACTTTATCAAATTTATGGTAAACCAAAAAAAAATAATAACTTAAAAAATTTACATACTACCAAAGTAACACTTTATCAAATTTAGGGTAAACCGAAAAAAAATAATAACTTTAAATTTACATAATACCAAAATTGAAATTTAAAAAATATTTCACCTATCACATTTTTGAAGAGTTAATCATTATAACCAAAATTGAAATTTAAAAAACATTTCGCCTATCACATTTTTGAAGAGTTAAACATTATAACCAAATGTTTTGACGATTTACTCTTTATCAAATTTATGGTAAACCAAAAAAATTAATAACTTTAAATTTACATACTACCAAAGTTAAAATTTAAAAAACATTTCACCTATCATTTTTGAATTTAAAAAACATTTCACCTATCATTTTTGAATTTAAAAAACATTTCACCTATCATTTTTGAAGAGTTTAATAAACATTTCACCTATCATTTTTGAAGAGTTTAACATTATAACCAAATGTTTTGACTGTTTGTTTTATTTGCTAAGCAATAAGAAAAAATGAAATGGATCATATTTGATGAACAAAATACCCCATGTCAAATTCATGTCATATGCATTGAGCAAAACTGTTAAGCAAGGAAAACTCAGTAGGGCCCATACACATTCTCAAATTGCTTCTAAATAATAAACCTTTTTTTGAAATTTTCCTTTAAATATGAACATACAATTTTTGTGTTTTTGTGTTTAGGATTAACCTGGACTGTTACTTGAGAATCCTTCTCACCTCGAAATCATAAACATATCTTTCAGACTTTAGTTTGGAGCTCGAGAAAGAATTCCTTTATAGTGTGAATGATGAAACTTTTTCATGCGTATACCTGACAGCAGGCCACCTGATCTTTCTCGGTGAACGAATTACCTCATGGATGGCTAAATAGTAAGTGTATCAGGAATATCTTCCAGGTTCAACTTTTGATTACCACCCCACTCAAAGACATGGTATTTGAGAACTACAAAAAAAAAAACCACCGTAGTAACAATTTTCTCAATTGTGATAATCGCTGGCAACATTGACCTCTGGAGCAAAATTTCCTAAGATGAATTTTCTTGCCCTTGTAAACTGTAATCTTACATCTTCAACACATTTAAGAAAACAACATATGTTGTTATCTGTTGGAATGTAAAGATATTTTCCTACCATAAGTGATAAGTGATGGATGCTCCATTCTCGTAGATATTGCTAAAAAGTTATCATTTATTTGCAATAAGTGATGGATGCTCCATGTTCGTAAATATTGCTAGAAAGTTATCATTTATTTGCAATAGTCAATATAAGTAGTAATTTACATAAAACTTTTATCAAAATAAATTTGGATTTAAGATGAATCTAAACTGATGATAGCCACAATTAAGATTTGGTAATAACATATAAGCTATGAATGACAAAGCACCCTGAACCACTTGAACATAAAAATCACCTTCTCGCCCTATTTGCTTATTGCAAAAAACCAAAAGTGTTTAAACACTCACGTATGAACATGCAAGTTTAGGAGTATAAAAAATAAAAACCAGAGAACTAGTAACACCGAATATTCCCATCTTTCAGAAAATAAGGAATCAGTCAAACTGTTTTAACTCATTAGTAATGTGGTATTTTACACCAATAGGAGCTCATTAATAGTAGTATTTTACATATAGATAGATGGATAGACATCAACCCTTATATCCACCCTTATGTGTGTAACAATTCCACTATAAGCCAATTACAAGTTTAAAAGTCAAATATATTAAATATGAAATGCATCTCCCCTAACATGCACACAAACAACTTTTAAAATGTAGGAACTCTCTTAATATTTATCTCGAGAAAAAACATCACCTACAAGAATAATTTTTGTACTGTGAATATTAAACAACTCCACTCAGTAGATCACAGTACAGACCACCAAATATATAGATGAGCACATTGGACATAAAAGTTGGCTAGTATACAAATATATTGCAGGGACAATAACAAGAGCCAATGTGCTACCTGCTGCCAAACATTGTTCATAGCTATATAGCACAATTGTTGCAACTACCGGGAGAATTTAACATGTACTGTAGAACACAGGCATCAGGAGTCAGGACTCATATTGAACTTAAAATATATGCTACAACAACTCAATTACTTAGATAAGATCTTCCACATTCATGGGCATTTCATCTATCTGGGTATTGTAGTACTGCTCAATATCTCTTAAAATCCTTATATCATCATTTCAAACAGAGTTTATTGCAACACCCTGCACATTTCCCAAATGAAGAATCGTTGATGTGTCAATGAAGTAGTGTTTAATATACCAAAAATATCTTAACACATGAAAAAGAAGGCCAATATCTAATTGATAGCAACAACCTACAATTTTTCCAACAAAAATTAAAAAACTTAAATGTTTGTGATACCTTTCGACCAAAACGACCTGAGCGACCAATACTGTGAATGTAAAGCTCACGATTGTTGGGAATATCATAGTTTATCACCAAGGAAATCTGATGTTATAAATGAAGTAAGATGTCAATGAAAAACCTTAAAAGTATAAAGGATGAGATCGAAGGCAAATTCTGCCATAATTGCATCGCGTTCTTATTGTGGCATATCTCCATGCATAGAGCATACAGTGAAATTGTTACTACGTATCTTCTCTGTCAACCAGTCAACCTATAGGTGCAAATCCCAAGTTATATAATAATATAAATAGAATATTTAAGTTCGCAAACTAGCTACTTAGAAAGGGAAAAAATAAATGGACAGAAACAATAGTGTGTTTATATGTTACCTTTCTTTTGGTATTGCAAAATATGACAGCTTGAGTGATGGTAAGAGTGTCACACAAATCACACAGGGTGTCAAACTTCCACTCCTCTCTTTCAGCAACCACAAAAAATTGTTTAATTCCCTAGAATTCACAATAAAATAGATGTTTGTTTTAGTGACAATACAAATTTGACAACTCAACATATGAAATGATAGGATAAGAAACCTACCCTCAATCATACTTGTTATCACTGAAATTCCGTTCGCAAATGGTTACAAGAATTCAGCATCGCCAAACAGTTATGAGGTCACCCATGGACCAAAATTACCACAAAAGCATTTCCAAAGGGTCAAAAACTATGCAACCAATGAAAAAATTAAAGTACGTTGTGACTACACAAGGCACGTGTGCATGCACATGCGCAAAACAAAAACACAGGAAAAGCGCACATGCGCCCGATGTGCGACTGTGGTCGCAAAAATCCGCGCACATGTGAGAACAATGCATTTATGAGAGTGGTTGGCCTCCCACCCACTTTCGGTTCATCTTCCAAATTGATTTGACACTCAAATCTAGACTGGATCCGACTGGGTGGCTAGTCAAAGACCTAAAAATGTCCTAATTAGAATATTTTCACACTACAAGCTGGTTGCACAATACCTCAAAGAGGTGTTATAAAAAGGCCATGGGTGCACTTCATTTTTCAAGGAATTTCAATAACAAAATTATGCTGCTACTATTCTCTTGAGGAATCCTCTATTCTCACCAAGAGTATACTAGCACCACATTGGGCAATCCATCTCACCCCTTGAGTGGATTAGCAAATAATTCTTTCACCATTTTCATTCAAAGTTGTAAGAAGAGCTTATTTGTGGGGGTCCAAGAGCCCTCCCTTGGAGGAAGAAGGGACTCATAGTCATCTTTCTTCTTGGTGCTTTATTTCACTGATATCAACCTTACCATTGGTGACATGGGTCTTATTGTTTCTTTTGTCCTTATGTCCCTATGTTCATTAGTTTAGTTGTTATTTTATTTCTTAGTTTAATTCTTAGTTGTTCTTTTATATTTCTTTCTCTAATTTAATTGTTAATTTCATTTTAGTTTATTTTTTAGTTGTTCTTTTATATTTCTCTAACCCTTTTCCCCACAGCCCATCATGCTTAGCAAACCCAGCTTGTAAGCACTCTATTTTGCTCACTAAGGTGACAAAAGAGGTAAATGTGATTGGCTTAATTCCACCTAGGAGAGTTATCAATTTCCTACCCCATTTGGGTTTTTCTAGCTCTTCTTTTGGTTTATTTAACTTGCAGGTGCATTAACCGGCCCAAGACGACCTGCTAAACATCCAATTCCAAGTTGAATTGAGAGAATTCCATCCAGAATTTTCTTCACGGTCGTGTGTCTATTGTGCGCGGGTTTTTTGGCCCACAGACGCGCATCGTGTGCACATGCGCCAAAATCACAGTATTGTTTTGCGCACCTGCACCCAAGAGCTCGTTTCGGTCTGCACACGGGCGCTCAGTGCGCCTATGTCTACACTGAGACCCGCACACCTATGCATAAAACTACACATTGTAAGGTTTTTTGTGATTTGGGGAAGGCCCCTAGCCTTCTTAAAAGTGATTTCATGCATGTTTTAAGCTGCACCATACTTAGTTCCCTTTTCATATAAAGGGATTAGTCAAAACACATAGGCACTTAGGGGGTTTAAAAACATTTTTTCCTCTTTTTGTTTTCATTTTGCTACATGGATGGCTTGTTTTGACTAAAAGTATAAGTTGGAATCACTTGCAAACACATCTAACTTGCATTGGGACTAGAAGTTGGATAGAAATCGCTTAGTATGCTCTTCTCTCGCGCTTCCAAGCGACCTTGAGAATCAGAAAAAGATTGCAAGACAATTTCATCTCTTTTAAAAAGACTAAAACCTTTAAGAGAGGACAACAGCCCCTCTTGGGACTCCTCTTAGTTTATTTTTCAAACACATCTTAAGATTGTAACGAGCCCATACATGCCCACATTCTACAAAGATAGGATAGTGTTGAAATTTACTTTCTTAGATTAAATCACTAGGGAAGTTTAAAGGTTTTGTAATGAGCCCATACATGCCCACATGATCACAATCTAGGATAGTTTCAAAGCTTTTCTTAGATTAAATCACAATAGGGAGTTAAAGAAATAGTAAAGGACCCACATGTCCACATGCTAGCTTCCTGGGGACTTTTGAATTACACAAGGTTGTACCAAAGGCATTTAGTTAATTAGGTAATCAACACTTGTAAGGACCAAGCGAAGTCCACATGCAACAATGTGACACCTAATTCATTAAAACATTGGCACACTTTCACTCATTCACACACAAAAGTCACTTATCGTTCACATAGTTTTCTTCTCAAAACGTGGAGGTCAAAGTAAGTTTCCTCCTAAAGGGATTCCGAAACACCCCACCCTTTTCTTGACGAAACTATCCACTCCCATTTAATTTCAATGAGGTTGGTTCACACCCCCAATCTCTCAAACAACCACATCTAAAAAATTTCTAAAAACTCACTAAGTTTTCCTCCACAAGAGGTGCCAAAAGAAATTTTTTAGTCTAGGTAGGATTTCGGGGATAGGCATCCAAATAACTCCCCGTTATCTGGTTCTCTCATTGTCAAAACAATAGAAGTTGTCAAATAGGGAACTGAAAATCCTCCAAGTCAAGTGTTCCTAACACCATAAGGCAGGGAGATACCCGTGAAGGGTTGAAGATCGAGGTCTGGTTGTTATGTGCGTCCCCCCTTGAGGCACCCACCTCTTGGACGGGATCCAGCTCGTGACCCATTTCTTAGGCCGAAAATCTAAATGTTTCACTTTGACCGAGGTACCTAGTGACCAAATTTTAGGACATCTACCCAGGTGGAAATTGTGGGTTGCAATTGCACCTTGATTGTATTTTGTGTGGTTATTGGGAAATATCGTGAGCTTTTTCAGGATATGCCCTCTTTACCCCTCATTATAACCGATTATTTCATCCTTCACTAGTTTCTCTTCTAGTGACTTCAGACCCCACTGTTGAGTACTATTGGAAGGTCCAGTGCTATTTGAGAGGAAGGACATTACGTCTTTTAGGACACGAGCATTTGTTTTCTTTGATTCCCCATGTGGACAAAACCCCCTTATCCACATATATGCTTCGTTTACTTTATGTATGATGCACTTCTGATTACATTTTGATTGAGATATATATTGTGCTAAGTTCAAAAATTGCAACAAAGGCTCTTGCTTATTTATTACTCTCACCACCATTCTCACACATTCACTCAGCTAGTCGGACATCATAAGGGACCTACAGAATCTTCGTCGTTCCAGACGCTTGCTAAATATCCCTCCTATCTTAGGGGGAGTGCCTAGTCTTACCAACTCATCGGCACCACCTTCTCACACTCTAGTGAGTGCCACTATCTTAGGATTAGCTTTTCTTGGTTCCATATTACTTGGGTCCACTTCCCAAGGTCCTCTGTCCACTCACTCTCCTTTACATGGAAGCAGGGGGGCAACTTCCTCCCAAGGGGGGAGTACCAACCCACCTAGGCCCCCTCAAGGGTTAGGTTCACAGAACACTCACACCATGGCTGGAACTAATCCTCGACCAACACTCCTGATGCCATATTTGGCCTCTCTTAACATACCAGATCTAAGAAAACTCACCAATTATTCTATATTGCATGACCCCACATGGCCTGCAATGCCCACCAAACTACCTTCAGACATCCCCAAGTTTGAAGGAAAGGCAAGGGATGACCCTGCCAATCATGTCATGACTTTCCACCTATGGTTCTATTCCAACAGCATCATGGATGATTCCATCAAACTACGATTATTTCAATGCACACTCACTGACCCATCAACCAAATGGTATGTAGATGAAAAATCAGGGTCCCATGCGACTTTCGAGTCCTTGGCCAAAGCATTTTTGACCTTCTTCTAATTACCAATCTGCCACGACAATGGTCTTGAACCACTCTCTAATTTCAAACAAACCTCAGCCACACATATCGTTGATCAGATTCACGAGTGGCGTAGACGACGTAGTTTGTGCAAAGCAGAAACCACCAAACAACAATGTCTTGACTAGTTTCTTAGATCACTTGTCTCTCTCCTCGGTAAGKACGTAGCTTCCACCTTCCCTCAATCAAAAGAAGAATCCATCAGTAAGGCTCAACAATACGACCTCATCTATTCACAGTCAGGGTACTTATACACAGTACTTCCTGATCTCCCAGAACTCTTGTCATTCGGTCAGGACAAACCCAGGATGTCTGACTCAGCAGACGAACTGATTGGTAGTACCACGCACCATGGTCCACATCCCCAACAACCACCAATGTATGGCACACCTCAATATCCGTTGGCATATGGGGGCACCTCTTATTACCCCCCACCCCCTTATCAACAACCATACCCTGTTGCTATGCCTCCACCCATCAGTGGGCCACCGTCGGCACCCCCCATACACCCACCTATCCAAACAAGTTCTAGTACCCCCTCTACCTTAGCTTATAGTACTAGCGAAAGCGCCACGCCTTCCTATGTATCTTACGGATCGTTACCCCCACAAAATCCGTACTTTCCATTTCCTGGTCCTCCACAACCTATGGCTCCCCCACATCCTCACGCTGGGATGAATTTTGTTCAACCCTCTCCTGTTCAACAATATCAAAATTTTGAATAGCTGAATACAGCAAATCTGACCCACCCATTGAATAATGCCAAAAAGAAAGGAAGAAATAGGAACAACAACAACCCAGTTCAAGGCGGGAATCAACCCCAGTAGAACCAACCTATTGGGGGCAAGCAGAACCAAGGGAATCAAAACCCCCAGGGGGGCAATGACAATAGACGTCAAGGGAGAAATAACAATACTATTAAAACCACTTTCCCTTGTGCCCTTTGCAGTGAGTTCGATCATTATACCCATCATTGTCCCCAAATCGTTGATTTTAAATGGCTGAAAGACTCAGGCAGTCTACCACATCCTCCAACACCGCCTGCCCCTCAGCAGGCCCCACAATAATACATGAAACAACCCCCCCAGCTGTACTACAGAATCCTATTCCCCACCAAGGTGTGATGAACACCCAACAGGACACGCAACCTACCCCACCTCAGTTGGGACAATACCTCAATCCAAACAATCTTGCAGATCGTACTATCCTCCTCACCAGTGAGAAAGAAATCCTTCTGCAAACACGTAGTCGTCAATATCGTGAACCTGTTGAGTCTCCTCCCATTCCCCATAAACAATCCCTGGAACAACAAGACCCCCGTTGGTGATCCCTCACCCTAACGCATAACCACCTCTTCGCATCCCTCGCATCCCATTGCGCAGGAACGTCCACAACCCACAGGCTAGGGCAGCTCATAATTATTGTTTGGTTGATGACTCAGCACAATTCTCGACTGCCGTGTCAGTCTTAGAAGTCCTTCAAACTTGTCCCACTCAGTGGAAATCATTACTTTTCGCCTTGGGGGTAGTCGACCCCATGAATACTCGACTCATCAAATTTGAACTCGACAGCAGAGAACCTCGACTCCCCACTCTAATCGCTTTTCAAATCCTAGTGAAAATTAGGAACATTACAGTTCATCAATGCATCATCGATGAAGGTGCATCCACATGCATTATGTCCAAATCTGTATGGCGGAAATTTCGTTCCCCTAAACTCATACCACTTGCCATTACCTTAAGAGCTTATGACGGACAACCATCATCTCCTAAAGGGCTGTTCCAAAATGTCCCCGTCGAACTCGGAGGAAAAACCATTCTCATCGACATTGAATTTATCGATGCCCCACGTGATTATAATATCTTGTTCAGTTCTGGCTACATGTACGCTATGAAGGTAGTTGCTTCTTCCGTCTTTCAAACGATGATGTTCCCCCATAACATGAAGATCATTAACATTGACCATGTCTCACATTACGAGCCTAACCCTTCTGCCAACATCAATAACATTCTCCCTCTCATCCACACAAGTCATGATGCATACTCACTCATCGAAATGGGTCCCAAAATTTTCAAAGACCCATCATTGTTAGGAACTTACCATGGTGCACCACCCCTCCTTCATCCTTCCAATCAAGTATGCATTGTATCATCCAATGGAACTGACATAGAGGATACCCTTCCTCATAGGGAGGCTTCTATCATATCTGACATCCCACTAGTCGTAGAGCTCCCCCCTCACGAGCCTCCTGCAAACTTGTCAACTCCACCAGTCCACGATTTCACCTCTCCCCAAGGCCATATCCCAGTTTGGGAGACAGTTCCCCAAGCCATTACTCAAATCCCCTTCTTTTACCCTCCACTAGGCGTACAAGCTTTCCAAGTATCTGTAACGCTTACCCTCCCTAATATGGTGTTAGCAATTCCAGTTCCGTATTTACATCCACCAGGGATGGTCCCTCAGCCATCCCTTCCTCCCCAAACCGAAGGAATCCCCATGACAATTCCCATACACACCCCCACCATACCCTCTACACCCCCACTCACTACCCTCCCTGCCACAGCTGAGGGCAGGTGAAAGAAGAAGGAGCCCACAGCTCCACTTCCCCCGCGCGTCCAACCTCCTTGTGTGCTATGTGAGAAAGATGGACACCAAACCAACAACTACCCATCTCTACTGGAGTTACAAAACTTGATTCCACTCAATCAAACTCCATCAACACTTGCCACTGTAGCAAGTACTATCGCTACCACCCCTCATTCAAGTAGTAAAGGGCTGCAAACCAAATTTTCTTGTGCCATATGTTAAGAATATGGCCATTATACACACCATTTCCCAGCACTACCGTGCTTCCGGTAGACATTAGCCGCAGTGCACCAAAGTTTCTAGAACGAACCCAACCCAGTGACATCATCCCTCCCAAAAATCATTGACATCCATTATGTCACAACTTCATTCAATGAACGTATGAGATGCCCTTGCTCTCTATGTGAATCCTTAGATCATTTTACATACCAATGTCCTATGATCATTGAATACAGGCAACGCCAATTGACCCTGATTCAAACCCCGGTGCCCCCTACAAAATCGATGGTTGACCTTACTTCATCACTCGAGTTTCTTCATATCATTTCTCCTTAACCCGAGGCACTCCCGATGCCTCCATGGTTCTTGGATGACTTATCCGAGGATTCACCCCCAATTCTCCTGTACATTTCCCTATGTAAATTTTACATCCAACTACCATTGATACTCCTCAGTACTTCAATATTTGGTTTATGTCGAGCGAACCATCGCAATCTCATTGCATCGTTCCCCCTGCTTCTTCTTCACCCGAAGACAACCACACGGCGACAGTCACCAATATCACTCTTTTAGACCCCGTGTATTCTTGCCAATTCCACTATGACGAGGACATACTCGAAGATTTAAACACCCCCGACTACCCATGGGATGCACGACACCACTGAGCACTCTTCTTTCCACAGGACACCTCCACGCCTCCTAACCAACTCCCCATATACCCGGTCGAAACCAATGATTTTATCCCATCAGGGCATATCGACTGGTTCAACAACCTCATTCCTACCCCTGATGCATTTGAAGAAGGCAACATGGCCAACATTTCCCCGACCATCAAAATCGATATTTCCATAAAAAATGGAGTTGTCGAGGAAATCACCATTGGCACTGCTTGCACTCCTAGAGAAATCACCGCCTATAAATCCCTCTTCCAAGAATATCGGGATATTTTTGCCTGGTCATACACATAAATGCCTAGCATTGATCCCTCTATCGTCGAACATCGCATCGACACCTGGCCTGACATCACCCCAGTTCATCAAAAACAACGATCGCTACACCCATCCAAAGCAGTAGTCATCAAAGCCAATATTGACAAATTACTCACGGTCGGGTTCATCTACCCCATCGCCTATACATCATGGGTTTCCAACCCTGTACCCGTTAACAAAAAATAGGGCACTATCCGCGTCTGCACGGACTTTTGAGATCTCAATCACATTTGTCCCAAAGACAACTTTCCAACACCTTTCATCGATCAAATTATCGACTACTGCGCCAGCCACGAGGCTCTATCCTTCATGGACGGCTTCTCTGGTTATAATCAAATCCAAATCCACCCAGCCGATAAATACAAAACCTCATTCACTACCCCTTGGGGAAATTTTGCATATCGTGTCATGCCGTTTGGCCTAAAGAATGCTGGCGCAACTTTCCAACAGGCTATGACATACATTTTTCATGATCTGGCTCATATCATCCTTGCATACTTGGACGACCTCACAGCTCGATCCAAGAAACGCACCCAGCATCTTGATGATTTACGGATCATCTTCCAACGGTGTCATCAGTACCACATCCTTTTGAATCCACTCAAGTGTGTGTTCTACGTCACTACGGGGCGCCTCCTCGGATTCATCGTTTCCCAAAGTGGAATTACCATGGACCCCCTTAAAGTCCAAGCCATCACAGAAATTCCACCTCCCCGGAATTTACGTCAACTCCAGAGCCTACAAGGAAAAGCTAACTTTTTATGGTGTTTTGTCCCAGACTACGCCACTCAAGCACACAGTTTCCTTCACTTACTACGCCATGACATCCCATTTCACTGGGATGAACATGCCCAAAAATAATTTGACGATCTTAAAATGGTGCTCTCCAACTCCCCTTTAATTAGTGCACTTGACTACAATCGCGACTATATCCTCTACATATCAGCATCAGCTGTCTGAGTAGCAGGAGTTCTCATTCAAATTGGTGATGACGATCATGAGCATGTCATTTACTACGTTAGTAAAAACCTCTCAGGGCCACCCTTGAAGTATAAACATGAAGAGAAACTAGCCCTTGCAGTCGTCCTCGCAGTCCAAAAACTATGTCATTACATTCTGCTTCACACGACTAAGGTTGTAGCAGATTCCAACCCTATGCAATACTTGCTCAGTCGTCGACAAATTAATGGCAAATTTTCCTGATGGATTGTTATCCTTCAAGAGTACGATCTTGAATTTTCAACACCCAACAGCAAGAAAGCCCTCGTCCTTACCGAACTTGTCACGACATTTCCCTCTGATACTGCCAGTACCCCCGTCAATACCGACTTCTCCGATGAACATCTCTTCCACATCACTTCAGATGACCCATGGTATGGCGACCTCCTCATGTAACTCCGAACGAAAAAATTTGGTAACCACCTCTCACGAGATGATCATCGTCGTATTCGCCACCAAGCCCCCCGCTATCTCCTCATCAAAGATATCTTATATCGGCAAGGGGTCGACACCATACTTCGTTGATGCTTGATGATTGATGAAATTGATAGAGTCTTAAATGACTTCCATAGCGGCACATGTGGGGGCCACCATTCGGGAATGTCCACTGCTCAGAAAATCATCCAAGCAGGTTACTTTTGGCCTACATTGTTTCACGATTACATTCACGCCGTGAAGTGATGTGAGAAATGTCAGCTTTATGCCAACAAAGCACGAGCACCACCTGCTCTTCTTCAACCAGTCATTACTGTCGGGCCCTTCTGTAAATGAGGCATTGAATTCATGATTTGTAATCCCCCATCTAGCAATGGACAGAAATACATTGTTGTCACAGTCGATTACTTCACAAAATGGGTAGAAGGTATGCCCACCTTCAACAACACCACTGACACTGCAGCACATTTTTTCTTTAATAACATCATATCTCGCTTTGGCGTACCACTCCAACTAGTTTTCGATCACAGGAAACACTTCGAGAATGAGATTTTTGTTGAACTTTCATCTCGGTTAGGATTCTCGCACGAGTTTGCCTCACCATTTTATCCTTAGTCTAACGGACAGGTCAAAGTAGTTAACAAGGTCCTCAAGACCATGTTACAGCGCATGGTTAATAAACATAAGACCAATTGGCATCATATGTTATTTTTTGCGCTATGGGCTTATCGAACAGCCGTGAAAACAGACACTAGTTTCACACCATTTCATCTAGTCCATGGGGTTGAGGCCACTCTTCCCATCGAGTGCGAAATTCCCACCTTACGCACCGCAATTGAGCTATTACCCAACACTGCTCCAACGGAGCAGCGCTTGCTGACCTTAGAGTCCCTAGATGAAGATCGTCGATCTTCATTACAGAACAATGAGGCAGCTAAAAAATGGTCAAAGACCACCTTTGATCGCAATGTCAACCTTCGCTCATTTCATGAAGGCAACCTCGTCCTTGCTTACGATATCGCTCATGATACCCTTGGTCATGGAAAATTCGAGTCATTATGGCATGGCCCCTACATCATCCAACATTGCCTCACCAAAGGTGCATACATCTTGGCCTCTCCCGAAGGCCTTTCTCTCAAAGAACCCGTCAATGGGTTATACTTAAAGAAATTTTACACCTAAGCATAGTCATTCTATTTTAGGTTATTTCTTTTATAGTGTTTTTAATCTTTTTTCCATCCCTCACGTCTAAACTATCATGTGTGCTATTAACAGATGCCTCCTCCACCAACCTACCATATCGGTTATGCCAACGACGCCAGCCATTGGACACAAAATCTTGCTTCGGCAGCTTGGGCCCTATATACCCCCTCACATGAAATGCTCCACTCTAGCGGCATATGTTTGGGTTCAACAACCAACAACCAAGTTGAATACACTGTCGTCATTGGCCTCCTCCTCGATGCCCAGCATGTCACCTTAGCTTCTTTCTCGACTCTCAACTAGTCGTCCTCCTACTCAACATTGTGTATTGCGTTCGCGATCCTTGCCTCTTTCGCAAATACCTGCAAGTTAGACTTTTATCTCAACATTTTGATTTCATTACATTTACACATATTTCAAGACAATTAAATCAAATTACAGATAACTTAGCTAACATGGTGTTAGATTGGCATATATCACATCAAGATACCTCTACACATACATAAAAATATCAAAAACCTGTCACAACATATAAAGATTAGACATCATCAAACACATTAACCAAACACATGTAAACATCACATAGCCCAAAAAATGTATACATATATATATATACAAAATGTAGATATATATATATATATATATATATATATATATATCGGTCCACAGTGCCATCAAAATGTTTACATACAAATATACAAACGTCTGTAGGCTAGCAAAGCACCTCGGTACAAAACTGGTGCCACTACACCAAAATGGGTTCACCAGCCTATATACAAAAATACATAGAGCACCACTCAAGGTGCCTCTAGAGCACCACCTCCTGCCCCTCCCTCAGGTAGTTGTCCCCCACCCACTACTGGTCCCTCCGGACCGGGAGGTAACCGTCTGGTCATAACAGCACCTGCTACTACTTCTCGCCGCACCACAGCCCGCCACGGCAGCGAAACTCCCACACACTGCTCTAGGATGCCCTCATCCTAGATACGCGACCACATGCCCTCAGGCACACCCTGTAGCACCGCCTCCAGGCAGCGGGGAATATCCTCAAAATCTACTCCGACATCCGTCGGAGGAGCATGCGATGGCCCATCACCTGGGTCATCAAAACAACGTCTCCTCGCTGCTCTCTCATCAGTTGGTCTCACCTCGGTGTCCTCACGCCGACGTCTCTCTCCTTCCCACAACAGTCTCCCCGGCTCCTGGCGAGCCGGCGCTCTCAGCAACTCAACCTTGTGCCTGCGAGGTCCCACATATACACAAACAGACAACCAAATGATAGTATCAGCATCTATACAAAATACACATGTCATGCTATCTCAAAAAATCAATATACCAAACTCATAAACATACCTTAGTGATCAAACAACTCCTCTGGAGGTAACACCATGTCTGAATCACCCCAGAAGTCAACACCAGCATATGGATACTGCAATATAACCTGCGACATCTGTCGCCACACCTGCGTTGCCTCAGTCGTGAAAAAATGGTTGCCCTCGCCACCACCGTGGCGAACCAAAATAGTCGACCACCGCCTCAGTCATGGCTCTTGTGCCCCCGGAGCACCCAGTAAAATCCTAGGGCGCAACATAGGCACCTTCTCCAAAAACCAGGCCACCAAGATAGACCAAAAAGAAAAGTCCCCTGTGTTGGTGGACCAACATCGGTCCAGTTGCCTTACCATCCTGGCATGCAGCGTAAGCCCCCAGGCAAAGTACTCACCGGCTAGTACCCTCCCCATCACACTCAGCTGACCACCACTGATCCGCTGAGTCACGAGGGACCCATACACTCTCACAATCATCACTGCTATACAGCGATGCGCTAGAGCATCCATCGCCCCAATGCTCACGACGGAGCCCGACATATAGTTCTCCCCGGAACAATGCCTCTGGCCCAAAGTCGCTAACGACACATCTGCAAAAAGCACCGGCTCCGCTGGTAGGGGCGTTCCCCGAAAAGGGAGCCCAATCAAAAAGCATATGTCCTCCACTGCAGTGAAGGCAATCTTCTCTCCCCGCACCATAAAACAAGGCAGGTCTGGACTCCACATCTGGATAAGAAACTGTAGGAGATACTCCTGCACCCATATCAATGAGCACTCAAAGAACTTCAGAAGCCCATAGGCTGCCAAAGTGGCATGCACCCCCGACTCCTCAATAGTCACGGCATCCCACTCTCACTAGCCAACTGGCATAGTGCCAAATGATCGCCTGCAGCCACATAAAATAGTCCTAAGTCAGCCATATTGACCATAAAAAACATTAAAAAGATAAGTTTTACACCTATCAACCTTGCCCCCAAGGCGCGGTTGCTTAACCCACAGGCGCGCACATATGCGCGCCTGTTCACCCCACAGGTGTGCACGTAACAGGTGCACATACGTGCGTGCCTGTCCATCCCATAGACGCACATGCATGCACGCCTGCTCACCCTACAGGGGCACCTCCATGCGCCCCTATCACGAACACAGGCGTGCATCAAAGTGTGCATGTCCACTACACAGTCGCGCACCCATGTGCAGCTGTGTAGCAAACAAGCATGCACATCATGCACGCCTTTGTCCCCCTTATGGGTGCCCCCATGCGCAGCTACCTGGATAACATGCACACACTCATGCGTGCATATTTCTGGATCGCCCGCGCACTTGGGGCCCACACCCATAAAACCCCATGTATGGCCCTCCGTACAAGCCCTGCCCAGAAATGAAAATCCTACTTCTATGTAGGATGATAAGACTACCAACTTCACACTCGCTGGTCCTAGATCGGCTGCCTCGTTCTCCCGGAATCTCCAAATCTCCTCTGAATACCTCTCGTCCGATCACTCTGGTAGAAAGTAAAAATGAGGTGGCAATGTGGGCCCTACCACTATATATAAGCCTTTCCGCCAAACTTCCAAACACCATTCCGGGAGCTCCAGGTGTTCGTTTTTCGATATGTCTTCGGCCATGGGATCAACATCCCGTCACCTACATCAAGATAGTCCCCGGGCCAGTTTTTATCCTTAACCCCCGTGGCGCCATTTTTTCATACCCTGTCCAGGTATGCATGCTCATGTTCAAAATTATCAAATAAATGCTTGTATGATTGATTCTTTTCAGATATTGTTTATGTCGGGTATTTGGTTTTCATGTGTGCAGGTACTTGGTCATCATACATCAATGCAACCCCTTTAGGTATATCATCAGCACTGGCATGTAATCATTCCCTCTGAATCTCAATTGCATCTCCAGTCACACCCTCTAACATTTGCCTCTAGGATCCCCATCTCCGACTCTGTAGTACCGACACCTCCATTGCATCTTTGGTACTATCACCTGGTAGAACTCTTACCCACATGAGTTGTTGCATTCATAACACCCTTTTGCACTTTGACACTCATGTTGTTTTTCAACCCTTTAGGGATGGGAGTCCCGATAGTCTTACATTATGTCACGAATTAGCCACATACTCCTCCTCATATTGCTAGCTTTCCCAATGGACTCCCAGGTTCTATTTTGACTGCACCTCCCTAGTATCATGAACCCTCCATTTCATCCACAATTAGTTTACCCCTATGCAAATTTCCCTCCATTTCATCTACCTCATACAAAAACCCACCCATGGGGCCCCCACCTTACAACAATTCTCCAAAGTAATGGCGCCCTCACCAGCCTGACCATATTACATTGGGGCACCCGTTTCTGTATTTGTACACTCATCCAAAAATTTTCTTTATTTATTGTACAGAAGCCTTTATTTCCAGCATTTCCATACCTTTTTGTCGTCACCTTTGGCGACCTTCTTCCCTTTTTGGAAAACACAACCCATGTCACCCTTGGTTGGGGAACTCCTTATCCTCTACACTGGTCGACATCATCCATATACTCTGAGTATCCCATAGGTCACTTACCTTTGCTCTCTGAGTTTGTTCACTTTGTCCCACCTCTGGCACAACTTATCCCACGTCTTGTTGTCCCCCTGACACTTGACCTAGTTGAACGGTTGCGGCCACTTATACCTCACACATACCCCCAACCAAGGGTTGTCTTGAGTCTCCATACATCTTGATTTTGTCCATATACCTCCTCAGTCCCTAACCTCACCTAGTAGATTTCACGAAGCTCTTTTCTTCTCGGAGTCGCGTCACCCTTTTTGTCGACATCAACACAGTTTCCAGAAGGGCGACAGTATCTTGACTCTCATTACCTTTCCAATGAGAGGTCTCAGACGACACATGGAGAACCACAATTGCTCCCTGCTGTCATTGACCCCCGTAACATTCGAATTCAACACTTTATCATGTTACGGTGGGTCCTACTTTGCGACTATTGCAGTTATCTCTTATATCTTTTGAAGACCTCTGACCTTGGTTGGGCTATCAATGCCTACAAAATCTGTGATATTTCTTACAGATGTCACTGCCTACTGTTTAGAGTATGTTCCTCCGTAGAATTGTCTTTTTCCTTTATCATGACCACCCCCGAGGGCGCTGCAGTTGTCTACATCAATACACCATTCCTTTTTGAGTTACATGACACGAGCATGGGGCATGCCCGCCTCGTTTGTACACAGTTTATTTTTACACACCTTATGGAAGGTTGGGTTCTATAGGTTCCCTTCTCCCTCCAACGAGTAACTCTTGACAATCCCACTATTGCTCTCTCTTACAATGACACTCTCAGTAGAAGAAACATTGATGAATTTCGGTTATACGTATGCTCCTAACCTCATCCATCAGGGGGCATCTGTTATCACTGAAATTTCGTCCACAAATGGTTACAAGAATTCAGCATCGCCAAACAGTTATGAGGTCACCCATGGACCAAAATTACCACAAAATCATTTCCAAAGGGTCAAAAATGATGCAACCAATGACAAAATTAAAGTGCGTTATGACTACATAGGGCGCGAGTGCACATGCGCAAAATAGAAATGCAGGAAAACCACACATGCGCCCGATGCGCGAATGTGGTCGCAAAAAGACACACACATGTGAGAACGGTGCATTTATGAGAGTGGTCGGCCTCCCACCCACTTCTGGTTCAGCTTCCAAGTTGATTTGACACTCAAATTTGGACTGGATCTGACTGGATGGCTGGTCAAAGACCTTAAAATACCCTAATTAACCTCTTTCCGCACTACAGCTGGTTGCACAATACCTCAAAGAGGTGCTATAAAAAGGCCATGGGTGCACTTCATTTTTCAAGGAATTTCAATAGCAAAGTTATTCTACTACTATTCTCTTGAGGAATCCTCTATTCTCACCAAGAGTATACTAGCACCATTACATTGGGCAATCCATATCACCCCTTGAGTGGATTAGCAAAGAATTATTTCACCATTTTCATTCAAAGTTGTAAGAAGAGCTTATTTGTGGGGGTCCAAGAGCCATCCCTTGGAGGAAGAAGGGACTCATAGTCCTCTTTCTTCTTGGTGTTTTCTTTCACTGATATCAACCTTACCATTGGTGACATGGGTCTTATTGTTTCTTTTGTTCTTATGTCCCTATGTTCATTAGTTTAGTTGTTATTTTATTTCTTAGTTTAATTCTTAGTTGTTCTTTTATATTTATGTCTCTAACGCTTTTCCTTACAGCTTTCCTTCTTAGCAAACCCAACTAAGCTTGAAAGCACCTCTATTTTGCTCACTAAGGTGACAAAAGAGGCACAACAATACCTATAGTGTCAACTCATCTAAGAAGGATTCTTACAAGATCAGTCATGGATTTGTTTGTCATCTCCAAAATCTCATGCAGTAAAGTTGTCGATATCAGCACGACCTAAAGCTCTAGTGGAAGGTATCGATACACATCATAAATCTGGTCCTTGAATCCCATGCTCAACCTCTCATCAGATTCATCAAGAACAAGCAGTTTAATGGCTCTAGTCCTTAGGGTTTTGCATTTGATCATATCACACACTCTTGAACATTTATGAAATCTCATATGGCAAGTATCACTTTCTCTATTTGAGCTGCAAGTTCTCGTGTAGGCGACACAATTAAAGCTTGAACCCTGCACACAGCAAAGGAAAAACCCTTAATATACAACCAAATATAAAAAAATGTGTTAAATCACACAATGCCCACAATTGAAAGGTGCTCACTATAACATCAGCTTAATTACGAGTCAATAACATCTGTTGAATTACGTTACAATATATAAACAAATTACATTCATTCCTTTAGGTTGTCAACGAAAAGGATTTCAACTTTRCTCTAATAAATCACTTGAAAATAGTTGAAATTTCATGACTAGAGCATAGCAAAGTAAAGCAGCCCTTGGCATCACGAAAAAATGTATTTATGTATTCATCTATTGGCAGAATGATAAACAAATTGGACAGATGGAAACTGATTTCTAGAGCAACTTTAAGAAAGAGTAAATTTCTATTTGCAACTAAAACAATTTATTTTCATAATAATTAGCAGACAATTGGGCTCTAAAATATATAATTCTAATGCATGATACTAATACTATATAAGATTCCGTGAATAATCAGTAGTTTTTATTAAAAAATGTACAAAACCTGGACCCATGAATTTTCTTGCATAAATCTTTCAGCATTATTAGTCCCTACCTTGGACTGGTAGGTACTACTAGGAATGAATTTTTGCTTTTGCTATTATCTTGGCACAAATACCCATAAATTTTCAATGTTTTAACCAAAGTCTTTGGAAATTCATACAACTCCATTTGAAATTCAAGCAATTTAACCTAAGTTTTGAATTGGACCTCTTATTTGGCCTCTTCCAGAGGGTGAGGGAGAAGATAACTTAATTTATCTTGCTTTAAACCATGCATTTGCATAGTGATTTTTCCCAAAGAAGTAATGCTAGAAATTACTCTAGCATTATTTCTTAACATTAAATGGTAAGACTGGATGTTTGTTGCACTACATAGCCCACAATGAGTTGATATGTCCCTGCCACCTACGCAGCCATGCAAATGTACAAGACCCTGTAAACGTGTTGGTTTTGGTTCTTCTTTACCTGCTGAATCTCATACCCCTTCTTTACTTTACCTATTGCTAGAAACTTCATTTCACGTTCTTGGAGTTTGTTGGTGATGGAAGTCACTCCTGGATTGCAGCAGGAGCAGAGCCCGATGCCCATCAGTTTATGTCACATTTTGTTTATAAAGAGGTGATCAGATGGAAGTAAACTCAGAACATTATCATTCTAACTCATAAAATTGGGTTGGAACAGCAGTGACACATGAGGGCTTGACGTAACTTAAGCCAGTAATAATGATAGTGGTGAGTAAGTGGGGGAGAGAAAGGGGAAATAAAGTCTTCTCTAGATGTCAGGTCTTCCAGCAGCCTTCACAAAGAGGAAAAGTCTCAGCTATGGAATCCTCTCAGAGCCGAACAACTTCAAGATGAACCCAAGAAGATTGAGAAACTGATAAAATCAAACCTACATAATATAGCAATGCAACACCTGACTGGATCATTCATGCCCGGGATCTTAGATTCAAAGAAAAAGGGAAAAGAAGAAGTTGGTTGCCATTAAACAAGAAGTCTCAAATGTTCTTCTATAACCAGAGAACCAGAGGCCGGATTAAAGCTTTACAATTGGGAGATGTGCTCTACCATCGATAGATTACAAAATGGAAAAATTTCCTACATATACTCAAAGAAAAACAACAACAGTGAAACCGAGACATTGTATTAAAAACATTGTGTCGGCATGTCCACTAACAATCTGCACATGCAGTCTCTGAACGATCGTGCACTTATGACAGACGCAATCGAACTCCTGACAGTCCTGCGGATGAACCGACGTTCTTTAAATTCATCGTCGGACTTTCCATTTATGGCGGAGACGATGTCTAACCACCACCAACTACCTCAATAACTACTTCCTTGGGATTGAGAACGGCCCAGCCAACTATGCACCTTTGGGACGTGGAGGTATTCTCACGCTGCCACCTAGATCGATTGAACGGCCTGATGGATAAGACATGGAGGCCAGTGCGAAGGCTGGGGTGCATAATGGGAAGTGGTGGATGGGCAGAGGAGACATGGAGTGCGGGGCTCGAGTGGATAGGGAGTAGAGACGACCATACAGATGGAGGTGACTGGGAGAGAAAGAGAGACACATGGCAAGGGGTGAGTGGGTGATGAGATGGAGAGGGGCCATGTAGTCAGAGGGAAGAGGGTTGTGGCACCTGATGACTAGGCAAAGTGCCATGGGAATAATGACAGGGAAATCGCAAGGCGGAAGGCCTGAGGGAAGGAGGAAAGATGAGTTGGAGGATGAGGGGGAGAACACCTGGCAGGAGGTGACAGGTGGAAACGAGAGAAAAAAGGGGAAAGGGATGGGCCAGGATGGCGTTGAGTGGAAAATGTATGGCAGAAGGTGGAGGATATTGGAGATGGGACATCATGGGGTCCGTCGAGAGCCGCCAATTCCGGACCCCCCCCCCCTTGTTAAAGGTAGAATGGCAAGGGGGGTCTGGAATCCAACCTTGACCGTAGATTTGAGCGCCCCAATCTAGGCCGTTGAGAGATGCACGGCCAATTCCGGACCCCCCCCCCCCGGCTTAAAGGTAGAATGGCAAGGGGGGTCCAAAAACCAATCCTGACCATAGATCTGGGCACCTAGATTTGCTCACCGCTTATCCAAATGTGAAATTGTGCCCCGACTTACGATAAGTGGGTTTTTACTCCACTTCTTTCCCTCTTTTCACCAATGGGGGGCACGCCTTTTAGGAAAAATACCCTTCTTACATGTTTAGGTGCTAACATTAGGCTCCATGGGGGATAGAGTCGTCCCTGTGATGCTCTAAGGACTTTTTTGCAGTTCCAGTGCCTTGATGTTGGGCTATGGAGTCATTTATTAAGCCGAAAATAGAAAACAATATTTACAAAAATAGAGGAGCCGTCTCCGGCTCAGAAAAAACATTTTTTCAAGAAATGCCCATTAACTGGGCCATTAAAAACTTCTTTTCCTTCCAAATCCTGCAACCTATAAGTGTTGTTTGAGAATACTTCAGAGATTCTGAAAGGCCCAATCCAGAGGGCATCAAATTTATTGTGTTTGCCTCTATCCTATAAAGGTGCATGCAGCGAGCACCCGGATCACCCTGCTCAAATTTTTTCTTTCTGCTCTTCCTATCAAAGGCTTGCTTGACCTTCTGTTGATGAATATGGGCCATGTTCATTACCTGCTCCCTGATATATTGCACTTCCACCATTTGATGAATTCTCATGACCATATGGTCCGGTTCTCGATCAAGTTCGAAAAATTTTGCATACCGGATAAATCGGTTGAGTAGGAAAAAGCATTATTTGTCCCATAAACAAAGTTGGAAAGGGAAGTAGAGGTGTTCAAGGACCCATAACTGTTGTCCTCAATCCCATTGAGGCAATTTGAGTTTTGAATCAAAGACCCCTTTTATTGTCATCAGCCCACAGAGCGAATTTGAGTTTTGAATCCAAGGCCCTTTTATTGTCTTCCAATAATCTTTTAATGAGCTTGATCAGGCTTTTATTGGAAGACTCTGCCAGTCCATTTCCTTGAGGATAATAGGGAGTGGAGTGAATTAGTGAAATCTCAAATTGTTCACAGAACTTAACCACAGGCTCAGACCTGAAAGAGGTGGCATTATCGATGACAATTCTGTTGGAGCAACCAAATCTGGCTATGATTTCCTCCAGGAAGCTGATAATTACTTTGTGTGAAGTACTCCTGGTGGGGGAAACTTCTATCCACTTGGTGAAATAGTCTGTCACAGTCAGGATCCATCTGTGTTGGCCACTTGAGGGAGGATGAATTTCTCCAGTGAAGTCCAATCCCCACTGCTGAAAGGGTGCCGAAACTACTACAGGATTTAGTGGCAGAGATTTGAGTTGCTGCTTTCCTGAGAACTTTTGGCATTTGATGCAAGCTCTGATTCCTCTATAGACATCAGCGAATAAAGTGGGCCAGTAATACCCAGCCCTGAGGATTTTGTGAGCTGTGGTCTTCCAGAAATTATGACCCCCACAAAAGCCACTATGGAAATCAAACATAACTTTCTAGGCTTCTTGTGGATTCATGCACCTTAAAAATTCCCCTATAGGGTCTTTCTAGTATAAAGCTCGGTCAATGAGGCAATATCTGATTGCCTTGGGATTTAAATCTCTTGCCTTGCTCTTTCCCATTCCATCAGGAGGCTTCAATTCTTGCAAAAAATACAAAATATCTTTGTACCAGGCGCATTTTGCTAGTGATAAGTCACCCTGAGAACTCTTGTTGGACGACTCAGCTTGTTGATTTTCTGAACAAGCATTGATGAAGCTAATCCCCAAGGCTTTGCAATTGGATTCAGCAAGCAACTTGGATAAACCTTGCCCCTTTATCAACTTAGTGGGCTTAATCTCCATATCAAACTCCTGGATCTTAGCAATCCACTTACTTCTTCTCCCATCTATGTCAGGCTGTATAAGGATGTCCTTCACAGAGGATGAAGGAACGTATGCAGTGACCCTTGAGTGCAAGACATAGACTCTGAAAGCTTTGAGAGCTTTCACCAAGGCATAGGCCTTCTTCTCCATGATCTCGTACCGGACTTCTGCATCTCTCAATGCCTTGCTAAAGAATGAAATGGTTCGTTCTTGCCCTTCCTCATTTTTCTGCAACAAGACCACTGCTACTGTATCAAAAGAAGCAAAAGAAAAAATCAGGAAATCCTTGAAATAATCAGGACTGATCAGCACAGGTGCCTCAGTGAATGCCTTTTTTATTTGGATAAAATATTCCCTGGTTTTAGCAGTCCATTTAACTTCATTTCCTTTCCTGAGCATGGTTGTGATGTGTTTCACCATCTCAGCGAAATTTGAGACGAACCTCCTCAGAAAGTTAATCTTCCCTAAAAAAGCTTGAACTTCCTTCCTAGATCGGGGAAGTTACAGGGTCTGAATTTCCTCTACCCTACTGGGATCAATCCTAACTCCTTCTGCTGATACTATATGACCTAATAGTTTCCCCTCCTTCATAGCAAACAAAGATTTCTTGGGGTTTAAGGACAGGCCAAACCTTCGACACTTCAAGAAAACTTTCGTCAGATGACAACAGTGCTCTTTGTCCGACCTAGAGAAGACTGTGATGTCGTCCAGATAGATCACCACAAACTGATCTTTCTCCCCAATGAAGTCTATATCCATGGCTCACTGAAATGTTGCTCCTGCATTCATCAATCCAAAAGGCATTTTGGCATACATGAATGTGCCACAAGGAGTGGTGAAGGCCGTTTTTTCTCTGTCCTTGGGCATGATTGATATTTGGTTATAACCAGAAAAACCATCGATCATGGATATCCTAGATGCACCACTTACCCTCTACAATATGTGTTCCATGTTAGGCAGAGGATAATTGTCCTTCTTTGAACTCCTGTTCAGGTTCCTGTAATCAACACAGAGCCTGATTTCTCCACTTTTCTTCCTCACTGGGACCAAATTGGCCACCCATTCAGAATATCTCAAGGGGACAATGATTTGGGCATCCAACAACTTCTTCACTTCTCTTTCCATGATAGGAAGCAACATGGGGTTTATCTGTCTTAGCTTTTTCCTAAATGGTTTAGCCTCTTCCTTCAGTGGGATCTTGTGTTCAATGACAACTGTGGCATATGTCTTGAGGTCTTCATAGGTCCATGCAAACACATCAACAAATTCTCTTAATAATCCAGTGTATTCGGCCCTCTGTTCTAGGATCAGGTTGCTTGACAACTTGATGAACTTAGGCTCCTCTTGTGTGCCAATGTTGTATTCAGATGAATCAACATCTCCTCCTGAAATCTTACCTTTTATTGCCACATCATTCCCATCGAACGGTCTTTCTAAAGGGACTAGTCCCCTTGGAATGTGATTGTTGGGCAACTGAACAATATGATGATTAACAATTTTATTTAAGAATACCTCAGAGTGAGGGTCACCTTCAAGATCAGGGTCCTAATGAATGTGTAATGCAGAAAACTCATCGACGGACTGAAGAAATTTTTCGATTTCAAGGACATCTTCGAATACCTTCCAATGCTTTACATTGTCCGGGATGGATGGCCTATATCTTATCTCGACCCCACACGTGATCTTCAGTGGCAGAGGGATTCTGAACAGACTAGCTGAGACAGCTAAGGAATCGACCGAAGTATTATCCTCCCTTGGGACAAAAGAAATGTTGACAGCCGAGAAGAAATTATCAATCAGGTCCCATACCTCATTTCTGTAACTTCTGAACCGAGGATACTTGGCCCAATAAACATTCTTGGCCTGTTGCATTATCAATTCAGCATCTCTGAACACTGCCATCTCCCTCATTCCCATTTCTTTTGCAACCCTCATACCCAGAACAAGAGCTTCATACTCTGCCACATTGTTGGTGGTTTCAAATTCCAGCTTGTATGACAGGGACATGGTCTCTTGACAAGGCGATATGAAAACTACTCCAGCGCCAGTGCCTATACTGGAAGAAGCTCCATCAAAGAACATCTTCCAAACAGAGGTGGTCAAAGGAGGTATCTCTTGATTAAGAATGGGTTACTTTCTGATCTGTAAAGGGGCATCAGGAGTTTCAGTGATCTGCAACAAGATAGACCCCAAATCAATGTCAAGTGCAAATATGGGATGATTGGTGGGGTTTGCTTCATCACTGACAATATAGGCTAGTTGATATTCTCTGTACAACCTCCTGTGTTCCCCTCCAAAGACTGGAATGGTGGCATATGTGAGATCCATCTGTAATGTTCTTCCAAGTCTTTTAATCCAAGACCTAGACAACATCATGCCAAACTTGGGGGGAACATCAGCTACCACAATGTCCATGACCACACTCTTCATTGGAAATTGAAATAAAGAGACCACCAAGTCTTTGATGACTCCAAGACATTGCACCCTCCTTAAATCAAAAGAGTACAAATCATGATAAGCCTTTGTCACTTCCAGTCCCAACTCTTCCATGACTATTTTGGGCATAAGGTTGTGGGAAGCTTCTGAATCCATGAGGCAATTATGCAACACTTTATCATGTATGTTCAGGGAGGTGTAGAAGGGAGGGGATGAATCATCTCTGTCTTCCACCATGGGACCTAGGATGACTCTTGGCTTTTCATCTTGAAGGTTCACTGAGTCAGAGGAAGGCTGGGGGGACTAAGATTGTAGTAGTTTGGAGAGGGACCTTTTGAAGTGTTCATTTTTAACTAGCTCTGAGAGGGGGACGAGAATTCTAATCTTTTGAATTTCATGCTCAAAATTAAAGGAGGAAATAGGCTTAGGAGCTTCCCTTACCTCAGAGACAGGTTCTTTGACTGCTGGCGAAGCATTCTGAGTTTTCTTTTCTTTAGTAGTGGTTGCTGCAGATTTAGTAGGCCTTTCTGCTATGAGGGGTTGATCTTGGCTGTCAAAGTTTCCTTCTTTCTTCTTTGACCTGAGAGGGTATCTTCTAGAGGTGTTGTTGGCCTTTTCTCCTTTACCTAACTCATTGATTTGAATGTTCATAAGGGATTCTTCATATGCAGACTGAGTCAAATGGGGAAAAGGGGAAGTTTCTTCAATACAGTGAATTTCAAGGTCAAGCTCATCTATCTCCTCTCCTTCCTCATGAGCAATTAGGTTATTTTGGAGGGGGGTTTGAATCCTTTGATCTTCTCTTTCTTTCCCCCTTTGTTCCCTTGGGAAATCCTGAGGCACATTGTTATTAGGTCTCCTGAAACCTCTATTATTAGCATTCTGGGGATTTCTATACATGGGCTTCCCTTCTAACTCCCACCTTTCCATCCTAGCTGAAAGCGATTTTAAAATTCTAGTTACCTCGTCCGACTGTAGGGGAAGGGGAGAGGAATGGGATGGGGAGGCTTCAGGTCTTTTCCTAGATATATCTCTATCAGCCTTATCCCTGAGTCGGTCAACAACTAGTATGTTAGATTCTACTTCCACGGTCGCATCCTATATGTGAGCCAGAGTAGTGGCTCTTCTCTCCCTCAACAGTAGGCAGAAATCGGGATCAAAAGTGCTAGCATAAGTGATCTTAGTAGAGGCTTATGAGGGATTTATCTCAGCGGGGATTTTATTATACATCTTATTGAATCTCTTAGAGAAGTCAGGGACAGACTCTCCTTCTTTTCTCTTAAAGGACCCGAACTCTGTCATGTAATACATGAAGTCTTTTTTGTCTCCCCATTGTCTCAGGAAGGCGTTATCCAAAGCCTCGATCCCATATTTAGATCCAGGAGGTAGGGCTCTAAACCATTTCCTAGCTTCGTTTTCGAGGCTATGGATAAAAATTCTCATCCATACATCTGCATGCATGATAACGTGATCATCTGTGAAGCTATAAAAGGCTTCAAGGTGTTCTTCTGCAGCTATGTCCCCTTCACCTGTGAACATGGGTAGCTGCTTAAGGTATCCATCTGCTCGAAGGGCATTGAGAGGTTGTGGTAACACAAGGGGAGCATACCTAGCATCTATTATGGCCTCCATTCTGGTCATGGGGGGATTAACTCCTGCCATGGGAATATTAGGTGGAGGAGAACTCAGAGGAGAAGGAGTGTGAACAGGGGATACCAGGAACGAGCTTCCTAGAGGAAAGGGAAACAATGGGGAGTACAGAGAGAGAGACAGGGGACCTAAATGGGCAGATGCTTCTCTCTGTGCAGTAACAGCAACAAAAGGAGGGGTGGTGAAATCTTCCACGGTTCAAGGTCTGTGCCAAGGTATAGCTTCGGGGGAGAGGGGAGTGACAAGGGTTTCTCCTTCTAATGCTATACCAAGAGGGGAAAACTCAGCAGGAACACAACCGAAATTCAGGAAACAGGAAACCTCAGAAACAGACTTGCTAGGAAGATGAGAAGAAGAAAATGGAGTTTCTATGGAAGGAGGTGGTGAATTACCTGGTTCAACGGTGGAGCTTTCTCCTAGATAGGCCTTCCCTTTTCTAATAATCACCTCTAGATCCACTTCAGGTGTGGCTATGGGTAGCTGAGGATGGGACCGTGTGTGTCTGCCACTGAAAGCCACAACTAATCACAATAGGTTCACCACAGTGGAGTCGCCACAATGGAGTCGCCAGGTGCACAGTAGCAATCTTCAAGGGCTCTGATGCCTGATGCACATTCAGAATTAGAAGCTCAATGTTGTTCAATCCCAGGGAAGATTTTCAAATTCATCCCCGACAACGGCACCAGAAATGTTGGCGACGGAAGTCACTCCTTAATTGCAGCAGGAGCAGAGCCCGACGCCCATCAGTTTATGTCACGTTTTGTTTATAAAGAGGTGATCAGATGGAAGTAAACTTGGAACAATATCGTTCTAACTCAGAAAACTAGGCTGGAACAGCAGTGACACATGAGGTCTTGACGTAACTTAAGCCAGTAATAATGATAGTGGTGAGTAAGTGGGGGAGAGAAAGGGGAAATAAAGTCTTCTCTAGACGTCAGGTCTTCCAACAGCCTTCACAAAGAGGAAAAGTCTCAGCTATGAAATCCTCTCAGAGCCGAACAACTTCAAGATGAACCCAAGAAGATTGAAAAACTGATAAAATCAAACCTACATAATATAGCAATGCAACACCCGACTGGATCATTCAAGCCCGGGATCTTAGATTCAGAGAAAAAGGGAAAAGAAGAAGTTGGCTGCCATTAAACAAGAAGTCTCAAATGTTCTTCTATAACCAGAGAACCAGAGGCCGAATTAAAGATTTACAATTGGGAGCTGTGCTCTACCATCGATAGATTACAAAATGGAAAAATTGCCTACATATACTCAAAGAAAAACAACAACATCGAAACCGAGACACTATATTAAAAACATTGCGTCTGCATGTCCAGTGACAATAAACACATGTAGTCTCTGAATGATCGTGCACTTATGACAGACGCAATCGAAATCCTGACAGTCCTACGGATGAACCGACGTGCTTTAAATTCGTCGTCGGACTTTCCATTTATGGCAGAGACGATGTCTAACCACCAACAACTACCTCAATAACTACTTCCTTGGGATTGAGAATGGCCCGGCCAACTCTGCACCTTTGGGACGTGGAGGTCTTCTCGCACTGCCACCTGGATCGGCTGAACGGCCTGATGGATAAGACGTGGAGGCCAGTACGAAGGTTGGGGCGCATAATGGGAAGTGGTGGATGGGCAAAGGAGACATGGAC
>SNQJ01S0012750.1:13568-26122 GCA_010110895.2 Picea sitchensis | reverse complement strand
CCCCCTATTCAGTTAAAATGTTAATATTGCCTTTACCCAAGACAATGACTTGGATATTGGTTTTGAGTGTAAATTTAGTTTGGACTAACTTATCCAAACTAGAAAACAATTCTAAGTTTCTTGTCATGTGATTAATGCAGCCTGAGTCTAAATACCATATGTCACATGGACTTTCTTGAGATACATTACATTCAACTGGGGAAATTATAGGCATCTCTCCAGAGCACGTCATAAACATAGGATTGGTGGGAATATTTGCATTATTTGACTGGCCTTGACCTTGCTTATTCTAATTATATTGTCTCTTCCTGCATTCAAATGCATAGTGACCATAATTTTTACAGTAACGACATTGGATCTTTGATTTATTAAATCTCTAACCACTTGACTGACTGATATTTTGATTTTGACCTCTACCACCAGTATTTGTAGGACTGTTATTGTGTCCTCCTCTAGAAGAATTCCTTCCTCTGCCTCTGGGGTTAGATCTCCCCCTTCCTCTTCCATGACTTATGGATAACTGTGCGGAAAATGCATTTTCTAATGACATATTTGATCTATTTAATTTGTGTTCATGATTAATGAGGGAGGCTTGCAACTCATCTAGACTAAAATGACTCAGGTCTTTGTTCTCTTCCAAAGTCACAACAAGAGAATCAAATTTAGGAGGAAGACTTCAAAGTACCTTCTCAACAACCTTCCTATCCTCTATGGTTTCTCCATGAGACTTAATCTGATTTATCAGGCCAATAACATGGGTGTAAAATGAATCTATTGAGTTTGTGTCTTTCATTGACAGAGTTTCAAAATCTCTTCTAAGAATTTGTAATTTTGAAGTCTTGACTTTGTCCATACCTTGATAAGGAGTTTGTAGTATGTCCCGTGCTTCCTTGGCTTGCTTTGATGATGCTACTCTTGGGAGTATGCTCTCATGCATGGCTTGATGTATGTAAAACATTGTTTTTTCATCCTTCTTCCTTTGATCTTTCAAGGAATCCTTCTCAACTTGTGTGAGGGCATTGTATGTTGCCTGATCTGTTGGTTCCGCATAGCCATTTTCAACTATCTCCCACACATATTGACCCCAAAATAATGCCTTCATGGTCAAGGACCATAACTCATAATTTTTACTTGTAAAAGTGGGAGGTTGCAGATTTGAAGTAGAAGCCATGCTTTAAAATTTCAACAGACACCTTACAACATAACTATTGCTCTTAAGACCTACTCTGATAAACCTACTCTGATATCAAATCTCGGATCTCGAGTGCGCAGACTTACGTAGTGTGACATAGTTGCAAAGACTGCGTAGTTCAATGCTTTGTCGCTGAGCTCTCAAATATTATTGTGCAGTTCCAAAACTATGTTGTAGATTGTGCGTTGTTATGATAAAACTAACAAAGTAATTTATGTAATATTGTGCTACTCTTAGCACATAAGATCACATATATATTTTCAGTGTAGATTCAAGAACATATAAACCTACTAAAGCTTGCACAAAGAAAGTATTTTCAAAATGTTTGCATACAACAGAACTCAGAACTTAAAATCATTCATGTGCACAACTCATAAATATACCAACACATAAATACTTGATGTATTACCAACTTGGATTGTGCACGTTGTTACAAAATACAAAACTATGCAGAGCTTCAGCTCCAACAACTTCTACGGACTTTCAAAAACAGAGCTTGTTCTCTCAGACTTCTCCAACTCTCTTCACATTCGCTACTTCTCTGTATTAACTATATCAACTACCTACAATCTCARAAATATAAATACAAACACTGAGACTTCATGTATAAGCTAACTGACTCAAACATTTAAGACAACAATAAATTATGACTRACTCTATCTAATTAACAGAGCTCGAGAAATATTAAAAACCGACTCATTAATAACACTCCTACTTGTCGTARCTGAGTAAGTTGGCGTAAAAGTAAAGCTCATGACTTATAATTAATATCTCCAACAAAATATTCAATTTTCAAGTCGCTGAAATTGTGATGAATTTTTTTTCATTGAAACACATTTTTTCCTCCTCTTTTCTTTGGAAATTTGACATGGAAATCTATTTGAAATGGATCCCGTATAGATATCCTAGAGACGCATTAATCCCTTCCAAATATGGACTTATGAGACTTGATGAAGGAGATGCTAAGACATTTTATCAAAAAAAATCAATATAAGAGTGGGTTCAAGTGTATTCCTACGTTTGTCAACATTGTAAATCATGTATAAAATTGAATGATGGGGAATTTTCCCTAAATTTTTTCAATATAAGGGTGGGTTCAAGTGTACCCCAACATATGTCAACATTTCCTAAACGTGGGGGACACCACTTCCATGTTTCTTGACTGGAATTCACAAGTGAGGGATGGCTAGGGATGTGTGGGCACCTATTGACCCTTTGTTGAGGGATGTGCAGATATCTCTCAAAACTATTGAGGGGTGTTTGCACATCCCTTGACCTGTTTAGGGACATTTGCATGCCCTTGAAGGTTAATGGTTGTTTGCAGGTCCCCGATCATATAGGACCCTGGTGTCATCCTTCAATGGATGTCTAACGTCTGCAAGTCCCTTGATTGTCGAGGGACATGCATACATGCTTGATGTGTGTTTGCAAGTCTCTGTCTAAAGAAAACGTCACGACAGTCACTTAACATGACATCAAAAAATTATAAAGAATAAAAATTTAAACTTCTATTTTACATCTAAACTTACATGGTCAGTCCTACAAGAAGGATAATGAGATAAAAAGGCTTTGAAACTTTACATCTTCACTTTTGAGCATTCTGGATTGAGCCAAGAGGAGTTTCAAGTCTGACATGAAATGTTAAAATGTGAATTTTTCTATATTCTACAGGGCGCTTCCACCTTTGTTGTTCCTTAACGCTTGAAATCGGAAGAGTTCCAAAGTTAACTAAGGTCACATACAATGTCACATCTCTTTGTACTGTTTGCACTTCAGGTTCATTTGTGCTAACCACAGGGGGTTCCCTATGTCACGTGATGAGAAAAACTTAACTTTTCCTACCAAAACCACTTCAAATCCGAACAAAAAACAAATAACAGATTTAGACTTTGATATTTCAGATGACCTCATTGTCCATGCAAATCTACAATAAAGCACCTCAATTTTGTGTTGGAAAAGTGAAAAATTGTGTGCAAAAACTATCCTATAGAACTATTTTTGCTAATTTTCTTTGGAGATTGCAACCACTCTACAAAGGATTTTCCAGCTAAATACTTGGAAGTCACCACCTTTCCCCAAATAATTTTGTTTTGGATTAGTCCCCACAACCTTTTAGCAGCCAGAGATTTGCAGAACCAAACCAATTTTTTTATGCCCCAACCTCCTAATTCCTTTGGCATCACTAGATGAGACCATTTGAACAAAGGAATTCCTCCTGAGTCTTTGCGCCCTGACCATAATAAATTGAAATAAACTTAATCTATTGGAGGATGGGCCGATGAGATTTGGATCATAGATTCTCTAAGCGCGAAGACGACAAGTCTATTGAGAGAGTGGATTTCGGGAAAGTTTGGAATGAGGTGTGGGAGAAGTTTTCGATGTGGAAATGTATGATGTTGAGAATTGAGGGAAACCATAGCCATAGATCTATTATTGTTGAGGCCAATGGATTCTGAGCCATTGGATCTAGAACGATCCATCTCGAAGAATGATCCTAGTTGAAGCAGTGTGTTTATCAAATACCGAGCATATGTGGGATTTGGATTATTCCTAACCATTGGATGTGAGGGTCCAAGGACCGTCAGATCTATCGAAGAATTTCTCATTGAGATGAACCGTTTGGGAAGTCTCGTGATCGTGAAGAGTGGACACTTTTCGATGGCGGATGTCCGAGACGCTGGAGACCATTGATCTAATAGTAAGCCAACCAATACGATCTTAGCCATAGATTTGTTGTAGACCACACCTGTCAAAGTGTTAAGTGGAGAAGGAGCGAGGAGTTAGCCATCGCATAGTTTGAGGTACCAAGTTGATCGGGACTATTTTATTTTCTAGACCGAAGATTGTTGGATATGTTAGGAGTAGAGTTGTTAGAAATATTCTATCGGGAATGACATGTGGGTTTTATAACCTACATTCTCGATGGGAAAGGAATCTCGATTCACCATTGACTGTCAATTTGGTTGATCTAAATTAGTCAGAGTCGTCTTATTATGGAGGTGTACCCATGTTCTGTGTAACATAATTTCACCAAGAAATTGTTGAGCGAGAAAGAGTGATGAGTCTACAGATTTTCCACAGTTGCACGTTGTGCAGAAGAGGTCCACGTGTATGATAGGTGGGACAAAGGTCAAGTAAGGGTGAAAACCCAAGACTTGAAGCATAATGGAAGTGGAATTTTTACATCCCACTAGACTAAGAGGGTTTAGGGGGCCGGATGTGTTACATTTTGAATCACCCAAAAAAACATTCCATTCAAAAGTTATGCCTATTTGAGTTAACACAACCTTTTTGATCCCTGTTCAAGCACTAGTTTATAAGATGACCCTAAACTGCTATATCTACCAAAATAACTTTTCTACCGAGTCTAAAATTTCATCATGTAACTTCTTGGTATGTATTCTTTACAATGCCATGGGTCTCACTAAATTTTGATGTGCCAAGAAAACATTGTCATGTGACTTTTCCAAAACTTCTTGAGTTTGGCACATTCCAAGAGAGCAAACTGCTATGGTATGCCACATTGCGAATTTTTCAATTATGAATATGAAATTTCTACTTGAAACACCCTAGTCCATCCTCTTTCCAATGCCATAGTTGGCGCACAATTTTGATATTACAATCTTTTCATGTGGTTTTTTTTTTTAAACCACTTGCTTAAGCCTAGTTTTAGGACAAGACAAAAACCCTAATTTCCTCACACTATAACTATGAAATTATAAGGAAACAAATTTTGAAAATTTTACCAGAATATTTTGCTCATTCCTTTTCCATCTTGCAATTTCCATGCAAATTCAATATTCCAAAAAATATTTATAGTAAAAATGCTACAATGGCTTGTTTGAAAGTGCAGATCTAAGGATCATCTACTCTAATACCAAATGTTATGAGTTAAATACTCAAAATAACACAATAAACTAAGATATCCACAATGTATACCAAATGTGAGTGTAGAGCATAACTCCCAAAGTGATAATAGATATGAGTTACACACTAACTCCTTGTATATTAGGAGAACCTCCTCCAAATAACCCCAATACATCCCTAAATATACCCTCATTGTCATTGTAACAACATATTGAGTACAAATTATTTGAACTCTAATAAGATCTACAACTAAAACCCTAAGCCTCGTGTCTTTCCTCCCTCACTATCATCCTCGTCCCATTTTTTCCTCACAAAAATTGATCCATGAGGAGGAAACTCCTCTCCTCCCTTAGCTAAGGCGTTGGCCTTTTAGGCCTTTGTTATCTCTTTGAGTAAGCTTTATAATAAGAAAGCACCCTCTAGACTTGTGAAGAAAGTGGTTGTGACCCTTGACATCAAGCTGCCTCATTCAATTATATGGATGAAAGCTACATTGTTTGGCTAAAAAAGGTCTCATAAGGCAATTCTTAGGTCTTTGGCCTTCCTCCAAAGAAATGTACCAATGGATACAAAAAAAACTGGATGGAAATGATCAAAGGTAAGGTATCATATTGTTTTGTGTGGAGGAGGATGTTATGTTTTTTTGTTTTAACTCAAATAGGACAGGGACCTCGTTTTAAAAAGTAGCTTGTATGTCATGGGACAAAGAGGAATGTATCTCAACAAATGGACTTCAGTTTTTTTATCTAGAGGGGGATGTTCCTTCGATAGTCTTAGTGTGGGTGAGATTTCCCCATATTCCTCTACATTGTTGGAATGATGAATCCTTTAAATCCATAGGAAATACTCTAGGAAAATACAATGATAAATCAGACCCAAATTAGGGATGTTCGCTTATGCAAGGATTTGTGTTGAGGTAGATACAAAGAAAGGCATTCTAGAAGTAATAACCCTATCCTTGGATAACTAGATCCATAACACAAAGAGATCTTGGAATCAAAGTAACAATGGATGTTGAATGTGGCAATGGATCCTACCCTTCTTTGGGTAAATATTAAAAATTGTTTCTTATAATAGTAGGGAAATGGGAAGTAATCTAAGGCAGAACAAATGCAAGGCTCAATCAAGTAAAAAAGGCCAATTGTTGTCCTCATCTAAGATGCAAAAATAGAAGATTCAGTAATTGTAAAGCTGGGGAAAAAGCATTAGAAAACAATAACATATTCATTATGATTGCTAAAATGGCATTGGGAAGGATTTGCACGCTTTGGGATCAAGCAAATTTTGAAATAACACGAGTTTGGATAATTCATCCCCAAATCCTTTCTATTGTGACTCAACAACACTCTAGGAGACATATTAAGGTATTTATTGTCTATGCCCTAGTTTAATTTCAAGAAAAATAGATTTGTTGGAGCTCCTTAAAATTGGTGGGGGAAGCCTTGAACACCCAAAATAGTTTTATAGCAAGTGACTTGATTTCAGACTAGGACTTAATAAATATCAAGCCAAAAAAAGGGAAGTATACCTAAACAGATAAGTGTTTGAGCCTAGGACATGTATCAACAATATTGGACTGTTTCCTCATTCATGGTGGTTTTTTCTAGAAAACCTTCAAATATTCACATATTATGTCATTAGTGGTGTCAAACCACAAACCCATATCTCTAGATTTTTTAGGAAATTTAGATTATGGGCCATTACCTTTCATATTTAATCCAATGTGGTTACATGATGCTAGAGTTATGGAGATCATCATCAAGACCTAGTAAAGGTTGATTCAAGGGTTTCCATATTTTGTTTATCAAAATGTTTTATTGCCACTAAAAGGAACCAAAGGATTTGCTTAAAGGCAATCCTATCCCCTCTCAAAGGTATTCTTCATTTCAAAAGACAATTGGTGGACCTTCAATCCTACATAGAGTCTCATGAGATCTCTCTTCAAATACTAAAGGAAGATTGCATCCTATTTAACAAACTCCATTAGGATTTCATAAAGAGGAGGAGCAATAGGGATTTAAATTCAAAAGGTTGTGGTTGAAGTTTGGGGACAATACACCACCCTCTTCCATGAGCAAGCTCAATGAAGGCAATAGAAAAAACAATGTCCAAAATATTGCTCTGGAAAATGTGTAACACACTTGATTTTGAGTGAATTTGGACTACTGGACATGATCACTTTAAATTTCTCTACATGGGGGAGGATCCATCCTTTAGCAATGTTATCTAAGTCATGTTGCAAGGCATTACTCATTTAGTTTCAAATGAGAATAATCATACACTATCCTAATGGATTGAGGAAGAAGAGGTTGTGAAAGTGATTTGGAATTTGGACCCAAACAAAGCCCTTGGGCAATATGGTTTAACAATAGTTTCTACCATGAATGCTAAAGTATAATTAAAGGAGATCTCTACTACATGCTTGTGAAATAAATAGTAGTCGAGAGGAGGTACCAATTCTTCCTTACTTGAGCTCATTGTTAAGGAAAACAATACTTTATATTTTTCTGGGTTTAGACCAACTTCACTTTGTAGCGCATCTTATAAGATCTGGACAAAAATCTTGGCAAATCATTTAAATAGAATTATGCCTATTTTAATTTTTGAATGGAGGTTTTTATATAGAAGTGTATTATTACTAACAGTACTGATTAGTGCAGAGGTGAACTACATTCCTGAAGGTCGAACAATGAAAAGGGGGTGATTGTGAAGATTGATATGGGCAATGCTTTTCATTGGGTTCATCACTCTTTCTTTTTCATTGTAAAGTGAAACTTTGGTTTTGAATCCTACTTCATAGGACGGGTAAAATCATGTGCATGTTTCCCATGGATCACTCCATCGGTAAAAGGATGGCCTACCTCTTTCTTTCAGAGTTTAAGGGACTTGCAATAGGTGTGCAATAGGTGTGCCCCTTGTCTCCCCTATTATTCATTTTAATGGTAGCCACATTAATAAAGATACTTTAGTAAGAAATGATTGGTGGGTACTTGAAAGGAATCTCGATATTTCAAGGTGTCAAGGAAATGGATCATTCTTAGTTTGTCAAGGACACTCTTTTGATGGGAGAAACCTCTTTGAATATCACTTCAAGGTTTAAGAAGTTGTTGGATCAATACATGGAGGCTTCAAGAGGTAAGATCAATAAATATAAAAGCAACATATACAATTGGAATACTCCTCCCCTTATTCTTTAGAGCAAAATGAGAATTTCGAAGTTTTATTGCACCAATTATTAGACATCGTTTAGATATTTGGGAATCCTAATAGCTTTACCATATCTAAAGGTAGCACATTGGAAGCATATCCTTTCGAAGAAGAAAAATGTAACAGTGGGGCTCTCATTAGTTAAACCTAGTAGGGAGAGTGGTGTTAATAGGGTCGATCTTAATAACACTCCCTCTTTTCCAAATATATGTATGTCTTACTCCAATGGGTATCATGACGTAGACAATGAAAGAAATTTGAAAGTTCCTTTGGAAAGGGCAAGAAACAAGGAGTACAAAAAATCCTTTTAATCAGTTGGAATACTATGAGGGCCCCATTGGAAATAGGAGGACTAGATATCAGGGATCCCACATTAATGAGTTTGGCATTAGGAGCAATGATTATATGGTGTTTGGTGTCACGAGATAAAGAGTGGTTGAAAACAATGTTGCATAAGAAATACTTGTATTTAAGCATATTTAGAAGCTTAGATCTTCCCATTCTAGATATTTGTGGCTCCCCCATATGGCACCTTTGTAAGTTTTCAACTCCAATTATTCAAAATCAAGATGTCAAAACCATTGTCTATTCTTAATTTCCCTTAAGAAATTTGAACAATTAATCCAAGCTCCTATTCTTAATTCCCTTAAGGGGAAATTTGAACAATTAATCAAGCTCTTGATAGGATATGGATTTAAGATTCTAGAGAAAACTCTACCCCCTAGGTGCAATAATTTGGAAGTAATGTTGTGGGGCAAATGTGTTTCCATAAGTAAGTATTTCCTATAAAACTTAAAGAAAAGAGGAATGTAAGGTCCTTCACAATGTCTAAACTACCAATGAATCAAGTGTGTGGATTACTTTTTGAAGCAATCTGATATAATGGAGTTTGGCAATGTAACATGGATTTATTGGAGGAAGGAGAAAGAATTTGAATACGATATTTACTACAGACAAAGCCAAATTCAACAAGGCCTCTAATCAAAAGGCCAAATCAAACTATTCATTGGCAACTTCAAATGGAAGAGGAGGATTTCCAACAATGACTATTAAACAAAAGACAACACAACATGTTCTTTGACAGGGTGGCAAAATCCAACCCAAGGATGGTAGGTGCAAGGGGGATCATCCTAGATCCCAAGGGAACCCAAGAAATAAGTTTTGCATGGGGAATAAGGATTTTAATATGCAGTAAAGATGTTGATGCTTTGTTAAGGATATGCATCAACAATGGCTAAAGGATTAAAAAAATGTCACATAGATTGCAGATTCCACCATCGTCGTAAGACACATGTGGTTCCAGTCAACCTTTCAAGACACTCTCCTCACAAGGGATATTTGTAAATCTCAAGCTCTAGTTGAATATTTTGAATTAATTGAATTTTTCAAGGATTAGGGAACATAATCAATTTGTTGATGCTAAAGAAAATGAGGGTGTTGTATTAGGGGAAGGAATTTGCAGAATAAATTGGTGAGGGGGTATGGTCACTTCCCCCCTCCCTTGATAGTATTTGTTTGCAATATAATTCAGGCCATGTATCAAATTCATCAAGTGTTGCCTTGCACATGTGAGGACATGTCTATAATTAAATCCCCCACGTGTTTACACTTATAATTCATTTTTGGAGGTGATGGGGAGGTTGATCCTATTTAGGATCATTTGAATGTGTGCAAGTGGTTTATCTAGCTTTCTCTTGGATGTAGAAGGTTTCATAGTAGTCACCTTGGCATTAGGAATTCCACTTTCCTCCATCTACTTTATGTGGGTTTGAAGGAGTGTGGAGTGAAGTGATCGACCTAAGGTTGGGTGATCTAGGTTTAGCAAAGCCTATGGATTTCTTAGAGTCACTTATGGGTTCTTTTCATTTATAGGAAAGTATGTATGTTGCTCATGCTTCATTGTGATCTAGTTTTGGTTGTCCAGAGGGGAGAATCGAGGGAATTCTTTTTAATTTTATCACCTACTATGGAGACTTCTAATTGGTTTGGAGAATAAGCTAGTATGGAAGGGTGTCAATGTCGACCTAGTCCACTACTAGATTTGAGTACAAATTCCAATGTCGTCCCGACATTAATACATCACACACATCTTTCATAAAGAAAAAGTATAAAAATGTTGCAAACATGTTGTCAAGATTCTGGCAATACTTTAGTGGAGTTGTAATTTCAAGACAATTAGAGTGCCACCTAATAGTCTTTGCTTTCTTTAAAAAATCAAATATCGTTGGAAGATTGACTCTATGGTGACAACCAAATGATGTTTTTGGCTTCTTGAAATATTTATTAATTGTCGAAATACCAATGTAATTCACGCCACGTCACAAATTAATCAAGTGTTTCCTTGCACATGTGAGGACATGTATATAATTAAAGTCCCTGTGTGTTTATGCTTCTTGTTCATTTTTTGTGGTGATGGGAAGGTTGATCCTATTTAGGATCATTTGAATGTGTGAATGTGGCTTATCTAGATGATCTAGGTGGATATTGGTGGCCACCCACCTTTTCCAACTGGCTAAAAACAATTTTCTTACAATTTTGGTAATTTACTATTTTTAGCAGTTTTTAACTTCCGGGGCCATTTTGAGGGCCTAAATGAAGGTTTTTTAGGACTGACCATCTCAATAATAATTAAAGTCTCTGATTGAGCCCCCTAAATTAATCTCCTCAACGATACCTTTCCAACGAGTTATTGTTCTCCCCAAATGGAGATCGTATGCCAAAGTTATGCCCCTGAGAAGTTGAGACACCAAACTACCCAAAATGGGGTCCACAAAACTGTCGGCTTTTCATATTCCGGGGTTAGGGTTTTGGATTTTCTTTATGATAAAAAGGCCTTTGTAGCCTCATTGTAAAATCATATTCTTGTGAATGTGAGTAGCGGACACATCTCTTCTCAGAGATAAGCTGCCACCATTCTAGCGAGTCTTTCACTCTGTATTTTACAGTCTTTGTACATTTTCGCTCATTAATAGAAAATTGTGTATTACTGTATCTATGTGTTTATGGTTGCATCTCTGATACATTTATGTTATGTTATTGGATATCCTAAATATATCTGTACATTTTTTTATTATATCTCTGCTCTCATTTTGTGTCGAAAATAATTTGGATCAGTGGTATCACTGCAGGCTGCTCTTGATCGGTTTGTTTTTTTTATCAGTGCATGTCCCCAACGAGGTATGAGTATAGAAAGTTGGGTCTTGACCTTGTATCTCTTGAAGGAAATCGCTCTCGCACGCCCAAGAAACCCTCCATGGAGGAAGAAAAGAAAAACGACGGAGCCGACGATTTTATCAATCTGTTGCTTGAGCAAGCTCTCACGCGATAGAGGGACGAAATGATGGAGAATTTTTCCACATGCTTCAACGCCTATCGATAGCAATAGGCGCATATTCATCAAACAACCACTTTGGAAGCACCTCTCCTTTCAAGGTACATGTTAATTTTGATATTCCCATATTTGAAGGTCAGATAGATGCAGATGCCCTAGACAAATGGTTAAATCTGCTAGAAGGTTATTTCTTTGTTCACCATTTTTTTGACATAGAAAAGATCACCTTCGCACTCCTTAAATCTCTCCCCCATGTCAAACATTGGTGGGAAACTTACTAGGAGCAAAGTTCCACAGAAGAGTCTGGAATATATGGGGTTGATCCCACTAGGGATTTTTTTGTGGACGCGGTAAAGGAACAATATTACCCTATTGGAAACTATGAGGACCAATATATGAGATGAACCACACCGCGACAAGAAAGGGTCCAAGCAGTTCCGGAGTTCACCGATACCTTCCATACCTTGCACACTAAGCTGGGTATCAAAGACTCTGAACGACATTTGGTTATGAAATATCGTGGGGCTCTACACAGATACATCCAAACTTAAATGGATTTTCTGGACATCTCATCACTCAATGCTGCTTATCGATATGTTGTTAAAATCGAGTAGAAATTTAAGCACCAAAACAAATGGGAGTTCGGGTCTGGAAATCCGCAACAACCAAAGTATGATAAAGACAACCCTAACAAATAGTCTCTCGAAAACCAGTCCAAGCCACGGGAAAAGAAGGGTCACGGGAAGACAAAGAAGGACTCCAGAAAATGGTGCGATTTCCACAAAAGCCCCTGGCACAACACCGATGAATGTCGCTCAAAACAGTCATTGGTGGCTGAGATCAAAGACAAGGAGCCGAACCCTGATTCAGACTCTGATACTGAAAATACTAGTAAAAGACAGACCATTGACGCAGATCCCACTGTTATTGTCGTGACCGAAACAATTCAACAAGAAG
>SNQJ01S0012749.1:96871-122755 GCA_010110895.2 Picea sitchensis | reverse complement strand
TGGCTAACTGTACCAACCATGGCTTGGTATGTTTTTGTGGCTGTAGTTTACACTTATCAACAAATTTAGGGGCTATATAACTCAAATTTGAACCAGGGTCAATCAAAACAGACACTAGATGGTTGGCATATCCTTTTCATACTATCCTTGTTTTATTTCTGGTTACTTGTCCACTCTCATTCAACTTGTTTTGAAATACCCATTTTGCGCCAATCACATTCTTTTCTTTCGGTCTAGGAACTAGTTCCCATATGTTATTCTTCTCTATCTGATCCAATTTTGCATCCATATCCTTGATCTAGTGTTCATCCTTGTTGGCCTCTTCAAAACTTCTTGGTTCAAATGTAGATAACAATACTAGGTGTTGTTATTCTGGTGAAATTATTCTTCTTTGAGTTTCAACTCCTCCATCTTTATTCCCAATAATATGTTATGGTGGATTATTTTTCTATACTCGACGGTTAGGTGTCTTAGGAGGTATATGTTGTTCATCTTCCTCTTGTTCTACTTATGGCTTCTCTTCTTCTTCTACATCTTCTTCTTTTAGATCTTCCTCGTTATCCCGTTCTTATGAATGTTTGCTTCCTTCTTTTCCTTTTCGTACATTTGTCTCGTCAATCATTACATTGATGATTTCCATGATTTTGTTCAATTTTGGACTGAAGAATTTATATTCTTTGTTTTTACTTGAATACCCAACTAGTATGCCTTTATCAACTCAAGAGTCAAATTTTCCAAGCCTTCCATATTATCTTTTGATATAACATTTTCTTCCAAATACTTTAAAATGCTTCACATTTGTCAGTCTTCCTTTCCATAACTCGCAGGGACTTTTATCATTGTTGCTTCTAATAATTCCTTTGTTTTGGATGTGAATTATTGTATGAACTGCTTGTGCCCAAAAGATGTCACTCAACTTGGAATCTTTCAACATGGTTCTGGCCATTTCCTGTACTGTTCTATTTTTCCTTTCGACCACTCCATTTTGATGAGGTGTCCTGGCTACTGAGAAATGTCTCTTTATTCCATGTTCGCCACAAAAATACATGAATTTATTTGATGTAAACTCTCTTCCATTGTCTGATCTCAAATACTTGATTTTCAAATCCATCTCAGTTTCAACCATCTCTTTGTATATCTTGAAGTGTTTGAATGCCTCTGAATTCTATCTGAGAAAGAAAACTATAGTAATTCTTGTGTAGTCATCAACTAGTAGCATAAAGTATTTTTATCCATTTAATCCCTTTGTTCTTGTAGATCCACATAGATCAGTGTGTACAATCTCCAATGGTTTTGTCGTGGAGTAATCTTTTGATTTTAGCTTAGTCTTGGTTTGTTTTCCTTGTAGATAATGCTCACATAGAGTATTTTTTGGCTTTGAGATCATAGGAATTTCTTTCACTGCTTCCTTTCTACTGATTTTGACAATGTTATCAAAGTTCATGTGACCCATCCTTCTGTGTCAGAGCCAACTTTCATTTTCCTTTCCTAAGAAACAATTTCCCTTCCAATATCATTCAAGACATATATGTTGTTTGGGGTTCTTCTAGTTGTATCCACCAATTTGCTTGATCCTTATTTTCCGATCTCGCATTTTTCTGAGTCAAACAAAAGTTTGTTTCCTTGATCAAACATCTGAATGACACTCAAAAGATTGTGCTTCATATCTTTGACCAGTAGAACATTTTTTGCCTAGGAATATTTGCTCCCAAGCTTTATTGTGCCTCTACCTATTATCATGGTTGAGTTATCATTTCCAAATGAATCTGATCCATATCGTTCCTTCTTCAGAGTCAGAAACCTGTTTTTGTCACCTTCCATATGCTTCGAACAATTGTTGTCAACATATCACCCACTTTTCTTGTGTTGCACTTATAGAGAAAGAGAGCATTCTTTAGTGTTGAATTGATCATTCTTTCTTCTTCATATCATTTGTGGTTCCTTTTTACTATTGTTACTATTCTTCTTTGGTTCATTTAGAAGAACAATCAGTCTACAATCTTTGGCCATATGTCCAAAATTGTTGCACTTGTAACACTCTATTTCATTACTTAGTGAACCAAAACTATCGTGATTTTTCTTTTGTGCTTCATGTGACTTTCTAGGATAATTGTTGTTTGAATAGCATTCATATTTTCTTCTGTTCTTGGCATAGGCTCTACAGTTTGCAACTTTGTGACCAAAATTGTTACAAGAATAGCATAAACCAAGAAAAATAGTCTGATACCTGGATGTAGGGGGTCTTTTGAATGGCATTTCTCTTTTGAATCCTTATTCTTCTTAAGATGTTGTTGATTATTGGTTCTATGTTATGAAATTCTAGGTGGTCTAGTTCCTCTCTAATTTTCTTCTTGAGTACCTCTGACTATTTATGCATAGGTGCTTTGTTCTGCTTCATGTTCTGTTGTCTTAGAGTTTGAACCTTTCTCAGTCTGCATCTGCTTGTATCCTAGCCTGGAGCTATCATAATATGGCCTTTGACTGTTGATGATCACATCCAATATTTTGGTGTTATTTTTTTGCATATATTTCTTCTGAAGATATTTTCTTAGGGTAACTATTTCTGCTTCCAAGCTTTCAATCATCTTGTCTTTATCTTCTAATTGTTTTCTGAGTGTTTCTTCAATCATTTTGTCTTCTTCTACATGGATTTTTACCTTTGTGATTATCTTCTCTATTTCTTTTGAGTTGGAATTTTGAGATCCTTCTTTCTTCTTTAACTCTTCCTTGAGTGACTTGATTTTCTTTCTTTATTTCCCTAGTTCTTCTTAGGCACCGATTAACTATTCTCTGAGATCGTCTTCACCTTCTTCTTCAGAATATTCAGAATCATCTTCATCATCTTCTACTTCCACAAATAGTACTCTTTTTGTATCATTTGCACTATAATCATCCTCGTCTGATGAAGAGTTGTCTTCCTTTGGGTAGTTCAACTTTTCTTGGAGAATTTATTTTTGTTCTTTCTCTTGTATCCCTTTTGATTTTTCTTTTTCTTCTTAGGATCTTCTTCTTCATCACTACCTTTATTCTTAGCATAAGTACATTTAGAAGAAAAATTATCAATACTGTTGTTCCAGAGTTTATACTCAAGGCTTGGGAGTATAAAGTCTAGGCATCTGAAAAGAGGGTTTATGATAAAAGAAGAGGAAAGCAAATCTTTTAGAACGAAAAGGAGCTATGGTTGATTTCTGAGTTGTCTTTGTCTAGCTTCCAATTGTTCCTGGACACTGATGTCTTACTCAATGGCCGCCCATGAGCGTTCAAGTTCAACCCGGGTGGTGGTAGTTTTTAAGATAGTATTGAAAAGGTTTAAGGAAATACTGGTCTGATCTGTGAGACTGGGTTCAATGTTGGGTTGTCTCGTAACTGGTACAATCATGGAGGAAGAAAGTTTTAAGGAATGGTTGCTTCCTTTTAGATTGTATGAGAAAATTTCTCGAATCTTGAATTAATAGTGTAGCAAAATCAAAGGTCATTTCTTGTATCTGAGTTAAATTGAAAACCATGCATGGAATGAAAGAAAACATAAAGTTGTGGAACAATGTGAGGCTTCGATCAAGGAAGAATCTCACACTATGACAGAGGAAGAAAAAGATAAGGAAAAACTTTAATGAAGCATCAAATATAATAGTCTAAGTCATTCACAGGTCTTGTAAGTGTTGATAGCCGATACAGAGGAAAAACTGTAAACGATTAGATCACTAAAAAAATTCAATCACCACAGTAGAAGTTGTACTAAATTGTAGCTACGCATTCATAAAAGATACATAAGAAATGAAGTTAAATATGAAATAACAGAGGAGCACATAACTCAAACTTGATGGGGTCTGCAATCTCCAACTTGCATTTGTATTAATTTTGGCAAAACGAAGAACTTTTCTGCTATAATCGGCCAAAAAAAGCCTTTGGTATCACTTTCAAAATTGCATTTATATAAGAAAAACATCAACCCTAGACGGTTGGTAGTCTCCTAATCTCCTCCGTGCTAACGGTTACAGAATATATAATTTGAACCGTTTTGCTCATTTACTTTTGCTTTTCTAACAGTTGGACAAAAACAAGCATACATGCGTTACTTCATCATTTCTTTGAAGCGCTTCCTTCGTTCGTCCCAACACACTCGACGCACCTGCCAAGAAACTATGCCAAAATTCTGGAAGGTTCTATCATATCCTTTGCTTCAAACACATACAACTTTCTCTGAATTTGGGGTAGCCTGTCTTCAATCTTTAACTTTTCAAACTTTGTCGTTTGAAACTGTATATTTGGCTTTATTATCCATTTATCCATTTGGGTGATGTTAAGTTACTTCAATTGTGAGATCTCAAGCTTGGATTCATTCCATTTGTCCTTGATATGCAGTTGGTGCCTCACAACATTGATATGTCCTAATAGCCCAAGACAATCACCTTCACCAATGCCCAGTGTTTTGTATCTAACTGATCAAACACTTCTTCACATTCTTTCTTAACTTCTCTTTCCATTTTCCTGCTTTCGACAATATTGGTCTCTCGTGCTTTTAATATGATATCTCCCCTGATTTGTTCTTCTACAGTCAGTTTTGGGACTACTGGTACTTCCTCTCTAGCCGAAAATTCTATTGCCTTTTGAAAAGCAGTGCGAGCTTATGTAGCCTCTTTCTCCTTGAAAGCAATGTTATCCAATGAGTGGCTTATTTCTAGGAAATAGTTTTGAACGGTTTCTATCTTAGAAAGCATGTTTTGTTGTTCTTATTGAAGCTTCTCATGCACCTCTAGTGCTTGGGCTTGAAATGATTTTATATTGACAACTTGTCCTTCAATAGACTTCAACTCAGCTTGTAGCTTTCTCACTAATTCCTCCTGCCGAATGACCTGTACTTGACTCATTTTCATTTGCTTGTTTGCTTCATCTAAACTAGATTTCAACAATTGCATTTCTTGTTTGTCAGCAGTCCTGGCATTTTCAACAATTTGGTTTACTTCCTCTCGAATATTTTTTTCTGTGCGCCTTATTTGGTCCTACAGCTGAGCTATCATTTGATTTTTCTGCTTCAGCCTTGTTTTCAAAGAGTCAAATGAAAATAAATTGGTATTTGCCAAAGCAACCATAGAGCCTGCTACTTCTGTGGCAAAGTCTTCCTCTTCTAGGTTTTTCCCATCTACGAGCACTTTTTGTTTCTTCACCATTGTGCCTTCTCTTAGATGCATTTCCTGCTTTAATATTGCCTTCCTCTTCTTACTGAAAAAGTAGTCAGAGGGGGGTATCTCTTCTCTAGAGATAGGAGTAAGGTCACTTGCATACATGACTTGTAGATGGGGGAATCCCAAAAGTTGATTGTATAGGATTTAATGATGCAATAGGGCTGCCCTACTCTGAAGATTGAGTTTCTCCTACTGTTTTGGGGACATCAATAGGAATAGTTGATGATGAAGGTGGAATCGTTTGACTCAACTTTGAAGGAGTCTCTGATTTAGAACTTGTTTTAGACCTTGGATTCTTTGATTGTGAAGCTTATACTTTTTGTGAGGACACTTCAGTCTTCTTTAGATTTTCTTCTGCAGTCTCTTTATCATGATCCTATGATCAAAAAACTGGGGGAACACTTCCTTGAGCTGGAGGAGGGGTTGTTTATTCTTCTTGTAATATCTTTGGCAAACCACTTCATCATTGCTTCTGGAAAGTCAGAAATTTGGTTTGTAGTTTGGGCGATAATGCTAGAACTCTACCTAATACTTCTTCATGGGTCCTGGCTCCCTTGAACATGTCATCGCAGGGAGAAACCTCATGTTCATACATTTTCATGTTGCAGTGAGTAAAGTGATTTCCAACAACTTGATAAGGGTCATGTTTTCTAAGTTCAAGGTCTACTAATTTGATGTCATCCAGTGCTAAAACTTCTACCTTGGCATGACTCAAGTTAAGTAATGAATACTTCCCAATCTGTACAGGAAAAACCGGCCAGAATTTCTTCTGAGACGCTTTCAATTCCGTGCCAATGCCACCAGTTACTATTTGGTAGGCCACCTCCCTACACACCAGTCTGTCGGGAAGGAAATTCGAAAGTGCATGATGAGGAATCAAGCACCCGAAAACCCTGACATAGGAAAAACCCTCTTCAATAAACCAATCTGCGATCGCCCTGATATTTCCCACAATTTGCTCTGAAATATGAGGGGGTGCATAGCCATACAAAATTTGGTGTAGAGGTATCACTACGTAGTGGCAGATTTCGCAAAAGACATATTTAGCATTTTCCTCCCATAGCTTAGAATGATAAACATGAATGGGCTCCTCACAGGCTGGGTTCCAACTCCAGCTCATCAAAGGGAATGGATTCATGTAACAAACCGCATCCATAATATAGGAAGACATGTAAAAATATGCAGGTCGACCTTTCGACTTAGTTGTTTGGTACTCTGCAACCTCACTAGCTAGATTGTCGAATACAATTTTGCCCCAGTTAAAACTGTAACCCTTGGCTACTTCGTGTATAAGTGGCACCCATTCTACTGGAAAATGGGTAGGGCTCTTCCTCCCGAAGAGTCTACATAACATCAGGGTTATATAAACCATGTATTTGTTTAATGAATTTGTGGCATAACTATCGTGGGTATTGGCTCTAAACCTCATTGGAATTCCCCACCAGTCTTTGATTATATTTGGATATGTTTGATCGAATTTTGTGCACTCCTTTCTTTGAAATTCTGTTATGAATTCGACATTATAAATGTTTTTAGAAGTAGGGGGTATTTTGTACATTACTTGGATGTGCTCAGGTCTGAATGAGCCGAAGATGACCCCTTGGTTGTTTTGAATGATCCTTGTCGGAACATCGGTTTTCTATAAAGCCCAACATACCATGTCATTATACGGCATGAGTCTCGGTCGTGTGGCTATTTTGTGCAGCTCAGACTTGGCTATGTATCTAAGTTTATTTTTAGTCCTTTCATTCCCGAAATTGTCGGGGCAATTTCTAATCTCATAGTCCAAACTCTCAAAAATCTGCCTCCAAGATTTGATTGAATCCACAACATGTGGCATAGTGTCTGATACCACATCTCCATCCGGATTTAATCTTCCACCTGCTTCTTCACTCTTCTTAGGCACTTTTCTGGGTGCCATGGTGTCTGTGCTAAATGAAAACCTGTTGCAGAGAAGAAATGCGTGAGCTCTTTTGAATATAACTCACTCCTAGTCTAAAAGTAAGAATGAAATTCGAAATAACATACCTTTATTTACCTTTAACTCGTCTTAAATTTATCATACCGATGCAAGTGATAAGAATTAAATGATTTAATGGAGATGGTACGCCTGGAGATACGCACTCTATGTTCAAAATATCTTCATTGATCCGTTATAGAGACTATCACATATCGACGATTCAAAACTGGGATTTCAAAAGGAATGTCATTGAAAACTCCCGAATAGTGAAACACAAAAAGCTATTAATTATCATTAATCCCACTTTAAAGTTAAGTTAATCTGTGTTTAAGCGCTTAATTCTTTCGGGTTTTCGTGTTTTGGAGTTTCAAACATCGTGTCCCCAAGAGGTATAACACAAGAAACCCTGAATCGCGAAATTGCGAAGGAGTTTATTTAGGCGCTAACCACTTGTTTTAACCTTTTAATTAATTGTGATTATAAGTTAACCTTTACTTTTCGTGGACTGGAGTATGAGGACTCTGACGGCTCTTTAACGCAAGAAATCCTGAATCGTGAAATCACGATGGGATTTATTATCATTAAACCTTCTTACTTATTAATAAAAAGAGCATTAGCTTTTAAGAGTTTCGTGACTTCGGGAATCAAGGTTTAAGGAGACTCAAGGTCGAATCTTTGATTTCCCAAATTACAACTGATTATCGATTCGTTAAAAAGTTTAAAACTTAATTAATCATGATTAAAAGGTATTTCGTGATCAGTGCACCGGGACTTTAAAGCTGCTCGAGTTGAGATTACCGAAAAATAACATGTGGAAGGCTTGGAAGGTCGTTAACGTTTTTAATCGCTATTTTTAAGATCGATTAAATTCATTTTTAAAACATCACTTTTCGGGACTTAGATGCCGGGATTTAGGAATTTTTGTTAAAAAAAAAAACATACTTCATGAACGACCGAACTCCGAAAACCGAAAGTTCTAAACAACCTTTTGACTTCCATTTGAACTAAGGGCGGCTCTATAATTAGGAAAAAAGGAGGTTTGGATTTAGAGAAAAAAAGATAAACTTTGTTTCAGCATAGGCTCCATCTAAGGATCTCGTCTCCCTGCAAGATGAGAAGAACAGTAGACCACGTGCCTTTATTGGGCCAATGGAGTCATTAGTTTGTTTCTGCAAAAACTTTTTCAGGAAGAGGGTGCAAGGGAAAAAAGGGGGTTACATATTTATCTCTGAAATCTTTTGAAACCCAATCACTATTTAGTCTCACTTCTAGGCCATTTGACTTCCTCTTTCCTTATACTGATTTGTGGTTTGCTTAAGATAACCCAAATAACCTTAGGAATTTTAACAGGTTCTGTTGATCTTGCTTGCCTCAAGTTGAAGTAATTTTAATGTTTTTAATCAGGGAGTCCTGCATGAACTTGGGATGTAGATCGAACTTCAAAGAAAACTAATTTACCATAGTACAATATGATTAATGTATAACATCCTTACATATATCTTAGACATTGCTTCACTGCCAGTGAGCATATTCAGTACCCTGATGAAGTTATCTGATTCCATTTATTGAATTTCATTTCACCACTTCAAATTGTAATTTTGCATTTAAGTGTTGAGATGAGGGCAATCATTTTATGAATTTCCTTTCATCATATCTTTTTTGGACTAGATGGGGGCAATCAATTTTTGAATTTCCTTTCACCATCTGTCTTATATTTTCCTCGACATGAAGTGGGGGCAATCAATTAGTATAAATTATACCATGGGTGATATATGTGTATAATTTTGCAACAGAGGTCTGTCAACTCACTTTGATTACTCTGGATCAGTTTCTTTTCATCCTTCAAAACATCTTAGTCTGCAGGAAAACTTACAGGGGAATTTTATTTCCAGAGACCTTCTTTTGAGCAAGACTAATTTTTTTTAGAACCTGTTAAAAGAACTAAGAGAGTCAGGATTATGCTACACACATCTTTGCTCAGTAAGATTTTGAAAAGTCGCAAGGACTTTCCTTTCTTCTGAAGAATCGTTTGTTCGCTTTCAGAGCTAAAGTGTAACCTCTCCTCCCTCTATGGAAATCATGGGAAGGTGTCTGGGATCAGGGGGAAGGTACTATAGATTGGGACAGGATGACAACGAAGGCTTTGGACTTCATAAACCTAGTTGTGGAAACGCAATCCTGACTCTTGGAACCCTTTTTTAGGTCACTTTACTTCTCCTCTTTATTTTACTTATTTTTATTTTGTTCAGAAGAATCCTTCATTATCCATAGAAAATTTCGTTGTTTTGATTATCTCTCGGGCGAAAAATTTCATACTCTCAAGACCGTTATTCCACCTAAGTGATATTTATTTAAAGTCCATACATTTCGGAAATTCATACCTTTGTCTTACCATTTCGTTCTCATCTTAGTAAATTATTTTTATCACCTGTTTCGAGCGAATCAATTTCTTGGTACCTGACCATCCGTTCTCTTCTTTTTGATGTTTGGGTTGTAGACCAGAATCCCGCAAGGAGACAACATGAAAAGCATCAGGGTTTTAAGATTGATAGAATTCAATGTATTGAATATTTTATATCTCTATTTCTAGGAGATCACTAACCTGTTTTATTTGCGGTGAAAGTAAAACTCACCGAAAAACTATAAAAATAGAAAACACAAACCGGTATATACAATGGAATTTTGGAAATCGTTTATTTCATATAGTGCTTCAGATAATGCCTGTTGATAGGGGCGTTGAGGATTTTACCGTCCAAATTTTCTAATAGAAATGAGTTATTTCGTTTAGAAGTTGAGACTTTGAATGGTCCATACCAAATATGATCAAATTTGCCATGTTTTGTTGAGTCTTCCCTCCTAGCATCCCATTTCAAAACCAAATCACCAAGGAGGAATTTCCTGTCTTTAACCTTATGATCAAACAATGCTTTCTTGTTATCTTGATATTTCTGTTGCCTTTCATCAACCTCAGCCCTATTCTGTTGAACTTCAATCAGTTGATTTATTCTTCTTGTGACATGGTTTGGTTCTTCTTTTTCATCTTGCCAAAGATTCATCACTGGTAGAGCCAGGTTTATGGGTAGTACCACGTCAGTCCCATATACCATTTGGAATGGAGAAGTTCCAATCGATTTCTTGGTGCCTATCTGGTTTTCCCACAGGGCGTATTTCAAATGCAGATGCCAAGATTTTTTATTTTCGTTCAACACCTTCTTAATTATGGTAGTTAATCTTTTATTTGATGATTCTGCTAGCCCGTTGCCTTGGGGGTAGCATGTTGTGGAGTGACCCAATATAATATTATACTTTTGGCAAAATCTAATCATTTCCATAGATTTGAATGCCTAGGAATTATATGTAACTATATTTCAGGGACAACCAAATCTAGATAATATGTTTTCTCCCAGGAAGTCTATCACCACTGAATCTGTGGCTTTTCTAGTTCGAATAGCTTCTACCCATTTGGTGAAATAATATGTAGCGGTCAAGATCCATTTGTGTTGCGTGCTAGAATGTGGATTAATCTCTCCTATAAAATCCAACCCCCATTGTTGGAACAGAGCTTTTGTTTTAACCAGGACAAGAGGTAGTGCTGAGAGTTCCTGCTTACCTGCAAATAATTGGAATGAATCACAGGCTCTGACTATGGCATTTACATTTGTGAATAATTTGGGCCAATAATATTCCGCTCTCAGGATTTTATAATTCGTTGCTCTCCATGCATGATGCCCTCCGCACACCCCTTTGTGGAATTCATTTATGACTTTTTTGGTCTCTGATTCAACTAGGAAAACCAGTAGAAAACCCAGAGGGTCTTTCCAATACAATTGGCTATCTAAAATACAGTACTTCACCGCATCCAGTTTCAACGTTCTAGATTTGGATGTAGCCATATCACTCGGCCATTTCAAAGTTAGAAGATATGATACTATATCTTTGTATGACACCGAAGTTGTAAATTTTTCTTCTATACTGGTTGTAGCTACTTGGTCGTCGAGTTCATCCATATCCAAACATCCTTCATACTCTTGTAGATTATTTATACCAAGCAATCTGAAGTTTGATTCAGCTAGTAGCTTAGCTAAGCCTTGTCCTTTCACGAGCTTTGTCGGTTTCACCTCCAAGTCGAATTCCTGAATCTTAGCAAGCCATTAGCCCATCTTCCCATTGCTATTAGGTTGAACCAATATTTCTTTAATTCAAATTTAAGTAGCTTAGCTAAGCCTTGTCCTTTCATTTTAGCTTCTAGTTGGCTTCACCTCCAAGTCGAATTCCTGAATCTTAGCAAGCCATTAGCCCATCTTCCCATTGCTATTAGGTTGAACCAATATTTCTTTAATGAAACCTGTGGGTACATATGCAATTATCTTGAAGTGTAACACGTAGGTTCCTGGAAAGCTTTTAATGATTTTACCATAGCATATGCTTGCTTTTCAATTATGTCATATTTCAATTATGTGTCTCTGAGGCTTTTACTGAAGAATGTTATTGGTTGCTCAAAACCATTGTTTTTCTTTTGTAGGAGTACTACCATGATTGTGTGTCTGAGGCAATCTAGAAGATCAAAAAATTCCTTTGAGATAATTAGGTCAGTATTATTGTCCAGTACAGGTGCTTCACCTATAATTTTCGTGATGCGTGCAAACGATGCTTTAGCTTCAACTATCCATTTAACTTCGTTATTCTTCTTGATCATATCTGTCATCAATTTCACAATTTCAGCAAAGTTTGGGATAAATCTCCTCAAAAAAAATATTTTCCCTAAAAATTACTGGATTTATTTTACATTCCTCAATTTATAGTGTCAATATCTTCGACCCTTTTAGGATCGATTTTGATTTCATCTCGAGATACAATATGGCCCAATAGCTTACCTTCCTGCATTGTGAAGTGATACTTTTGGGGATTTAAAGACGAAAATAATTTGCAACATTTCTCTAACACTTGCTTGAGATGTATCAGATGATCTTCATCAGATTTAGAAAAAATGGTCATATCATCAAGATAAATAACCATGAATTTATCTCTTTCGCCAACGAAGGCGATATCCATAGCCCGTTGGAAGGTAGCACCTGCATTCATTAAACCGAAAGGCATTTTATCATACATAAATGTACCTCAAGGGGTGGTGAAGGCTGTTTTTTCTTTATCGTGCTCGCTGACGAAAACTTGGTTGTAACCAGAGAAACCTTCGATCATGAACATCCTATTTGCTCCGACTACTTTTTCTAAGACATGGTCCATTTTGGGTAGCGGGTAATTATCTTTAAGAGATTATTTATTTAGATTTCTAAAATGTACAGATAGTTTGATTTCTCCACTCTTCTTCTGACTGGGACTAGGTTGGCTACCCACTCAGAGTACCTGAGTGGTACAATTATTTTGGCATCCAGGAGTTTATTTACTTCCCTTTTGACCACAGGCAATAATATGGGATTTATTTTCCTAAGATTCTGTCTGAAAGGCTTAACGCCTGGCTTTAAGGGAATCTTGTGTTCGATCACCATGGTGTCATAAGCTCTCAAATCATCATAAGACCAAGAAAATTTGTCTTTGTATTTCTCGAGTAAATCTGCATATCTTCCTTTCATATCGGGAGGAAGATATCTTGATATTTTTACTATTTTGGGCTCTTCTTTGGTGCCTATATTGAAATCTTCGACTTCCTCTGGTTGAGGCTGCAATGTAGATTTCAATGGTATATCATTATGGTCAAATAATCTTTCTAAGGGAATTATACCTTTAGGGATTTGGTTATTTTTTAGTACCAACAAGCGATGATTCACGATCTTGTCTTGGAACTCTTGAGGATCTTCCCCCTCTTGCATAATCCAAGTATGGTCATTCTGATTTTCTTGGTCGATGTGCGTTTCGGCGAACTCTTCCACCATTTCGAGGAATTTTTTGATCTGTTCATCATCTTCGAAGACCTGTCAATGTTGTATATTGTTTGGTATGGAAGGTTTGTGCCTTATTTCTATGTGATACTTAAGTTTTAAATTTGTAGGGGGTGCAAAAGTTGAGGCCGCTTTGGCTAATGAATCAACTTGCGTATTTTCTATACGGGGAATGTAATGGACATTAACTGATGAGAAAAAAATTCCATTAAATCCCAGACGCAGTTTCTATAAAATCTCAATCTTGGGGGCTTGGCCTAATACTACCGATTTACTTGTTTGACAATTAATTTTGCATCTCCATAGACCTCCACATTTTTTATGTTTAATTTTCTGGCGGCTTCTAATCCCAAAACCAGGGCCTCGTACTCGCACACATTATTTGTGTAGTTTATATCCCATTGTAGTCTGTAAGAGAAAGGAATTACAAACTCATCTCTAGGTGCTACAAAGAGCACACCTGCGCCTGCTCCTTCACATGACGAATCACCATTGAAATAGATTTTCCAGGTTCCGGTACTATATACACTTTCTTTTACCCTTTCTATTTTATTTTTCCCTTTGAAATCCTCAACACATTCATCTATATCATCATCAATTGATAAAATACAATTTCCAAAATCTTGATCAACAATATAAACAGGGTAATTGTTAGGACTATGTGGATCACTTACCGTGTATTCCAGTCGCGTTTATCGGTATAATCGGGTGAATTGTCCTCCGAAAATGGGGATCGTGGTGTATGTCATGTATAGCTGAAGGATCCTCTGAGATTAGCACCCCAAGACCTGGATAATAGCATACCATACTTCGTAGGTATGTTAGCAATAACCACATCCATCAGAATACTTTTTACTGAGATCTGTGCAAGATTTACTACCAAGTCTTTGATCATGCCTACACATTTAAATTTTCTCGAATCAAACGAATACAGGTCTCTGTATGGCCTAGTAATTTCAGGGCCAAGTCTATCCATAACGGCCTTGGGCATCACATTATGCAAGGCTCCAAAATCCAACATGCAGTTATGTAGCAGTCGATCATGCACATTTAGTGTAATGAAGAAAGGAGCAACGGTATCTCTAGACCCTTCATAATGTGGACCAAAAATTATATTGGGCTTATCATCTTCCAAATTTATAACGTCATATTGACTTCCCATATCTGAAAAAATCATCATTTTGGTAATTTGTTTTCGGTAAACGGGATTCTTGGCTAGTTCGACCAGAGGTATCGGTATTTTAATTTTGTTAATCTCATTTTCTAGACTGAAAGCCCCTATGGTTTTTTCAGTTTCTCTGACTGGCACTTCGGTCTCCTTCCTTTCCAACCTATTTGTTTGCATTGCTTTGTTTTCAGTTATTTTTACTTTCGATGTCTATGTTTTAGCTGTCCTGGTTTTCCCAGCTCGGGTCTCGGTTTCCTTTGTTCATTTTGTGGATATACTCCTTTTATTTGGGTGTTGGGTATCTCGGCATCCTTTGGAGCGGGCTCGTATACTTCGCCTCTTGGCAGGATTTTCTCTGGCGGAGTAAACACTAAGATTTTATTTTTAGGCCTTAGATTGTACTTATGTTGGAGCTCGGCCATTATGGTATCAACTAATCCTTGATATGCAAAATCATCTGTATCATTTATGTTTATATCCTTATTAGATCATTTTTCAATGTCCAAAGACCTCTCATAATATTCCTTAGTCAAATGGGGTTGTAGACAATCGTCGCCCAAATTGTTCATATCTCCTTCTAGATCCTCAAATTCTTGTATGTCATTCCCTCCTATAAAATTTTCATTTTTTAAAGGGGTTTGAACCTTTTGATCTTCATTTTTAACCTTTCTCTGGTGTATCTGAGGATTAAGGTTTCTTCTAAAATCTCTCCTAACGAATTGATCTACTTTAGATTCATCTAGCTCCATCCTTGAAATTTTATTTGATAGCTCTTTTATTATCCTAGCCATATCATCCATTTTATCATCTGAAGATCTCCCAGATCCCGAGGGTCCTGCATGTTCCCTAAAACATTTAATCTCTTTGTTTCCTATTTCCATTTTTGTTTTTAATTTCCCATAGGCCATCATATTTGACTCAATCTCTATGGCATCGTCTTCCATTCGGGTAAGGTCGGTTCCCCTCCTTTCTCTCAATAATAGTGTGAAATCAGGATCGAAATCTCCTGCAAAGGTTACCTTTGCTGCTGGCGGAGAAGGTTTAACTTCGATCGGGATCTTGTTATATAATTTATTAAATCTCTGGATAAATTCAATAACTGTTTCATAATTTTTCTTCCTTAATTCCCCAAACTCAGTTAAATAGTATAAGTGGTCCTTTCTTCCCCCCCATTGTCTGAGAAAAGAGTTTTCTAATGCGTCATAAGATAATATCGAACCTGTGGGAAAACCTCGAAACCAATTTCTCACCTGCCCTTTGAAAGTTTGTACAAATAATCGTGAATACACGTCTTCATGTTCAAGACCGAGGATATCTGCAAATTGGTCGAAGAAGTTGATATGTTCAGTTGCAGTTAGGTCTCCTTTCCCGGTAAACTTAGGTAGTTTTTTCATATAGTTCTCGGGTAAATCGTGAAGGGGTACTGGGAGAACCAAAGGGACGTATCTAGCAGCTACTTTGGAAAAAATCCCGGGAGGTGGGGATTGCCCTTGGCCTCCCCCTCCTCCTCCTACAACAACCATAGATATCCTAGGGGAGTTAACTGGTAGATTATAAAGAGGGTTTTGGAAGACATATAGCGATCCCTTAGCTTCTTCGGGGGACGAAAAAACTGAAAGAGGGGGGAATGAGATACAGGGACTCGGTTCCTCCGACTTGCAAGAAATGTAAACGGGAGAACCCACAGGCGTGGAATCTGAGTATATGGTATACTATTAGAGACTTTGTGAGGTAGGGAAACCTAACTGAAGGGTTGGTGGGATATCAATCGATGCGAGTTTTACTGAGGGTTTCTCAACTTCGCTTACGCAGGAGGTAGTCGGATGAAATTCAGATTTGATTTCTAGGAACACTAAAATCGGGTTTGTGGTCTTAGCTTCAACTGCCTCGGCCAATGTTTCTCCGGAAAGGGTTTGGGTGGGAATTTATTTTGAAGTTAACATTTCAAGTGTAATCTTAGCTTTAGGCTATGCGTATTTAGGCTGGTAAGTCGTAGTAGTTTTCTTAATGAAACCTCTTGTTTTCAGTATTTTTTCGGGATCGGAAATAGGCTTGGTCTACTTAGCATTTGGGTTTTGTCTGGTGTTCCTTCAACTAGATTCCATATTACTTAAATGTGGAGTCTCCAAGTGAATAATAACTGAGCCTTTAAAAGGTGTTCACTCTTTGTTCACTATCAAAGAGGGAAACTTATAAATGTCATTTTCACAGGGAAAATAATTTTGTCTCTCCGTTCCCTGGTAACGGTGCCAAAAATATGTTGTTCCAGAGTTTATACTCAAGGTTTGGGAGTATACAGTCTAGGCATCTGAAAAGAGGGTTTACGATAAAAGAAGAGGAAAGAAACTCTTTTAGAAGGAAAAGGAGCTATGGTTGATTTCTGAGTTGTCTTTGTCTAGCTTCCAATTGTTCCTGGACACTGATGTCCTGCTCAATGGCTTCCCATGAGCATTCAAGTTCAACCTGGGTGGTGGCAGTTTTTAAGATAATATTGAAAAGGTTTAAGGCAATACTGGTCTGATCTGTGAGACTGGGTTCAATGTTGGGTTGTCTCATAACTGGTACAGTCATGGAGGAAGAAATTTTTAAGGACTGGTTGCTTCCTTTTATATTGTATGAGAAAATTTCCCGAATCTTAAATTAATAGTGTAGCAAAATCAAAGGTTGTTTCCCGTATCTGAGTTAAATTGAAAACCATGCATGGAATGAAAGAAAACATAAAGATGTGAAACAATGTGAGGCTTCGATCAAGGAAGAATCTCACACTATAACGAAGGAAGAAAAAGATAAGGAAAAACATTAATGAAGCATCAGATATAATAGTCTAAGTCATTCACAGGTCTTGTAAGTGTTGATAGTCGATACAGAGGAAAAATTGTAAACGATTAGATCACTAAAAAAATTCAATCACCACAGTAGAAGTTGTACTAAATTGCAGCTACGCATTCATCAAAGATACATAAGAAATGAAGTTAAATATGAAATAACATAGGAGCACATAACTCAAACTTGACGGGGTCTGGAATCTTCGACTTGCATTTGTATTAATTTCGGCAAAATGAAGAACTTTTTTGCTAAAATCGGCCAAAACAAAATCCTTTGGTATCACTTTCAAAATTGTATTTATACAAGAAAAACATCAACCCTAGATGGTTGGTAGTCTCCTAATCCCCTCTGTGCTAATGGTTACTTTTGCTTTTCTAACAGTTGGAAAAAAACGATCATACATGCATTATTTCATCATTTCTTTAAAGCGCTTCCTTTGCTCGGCCCAACACACTCGACGCACCTGCCAAGAAACTATGCCAAAATTCTGGAAGGTTCTATTGTATCATTTGCTTCAAACATATACAACTTTCTCTGAATTTGGGGTAGCCTGTCTTCAATCTTTACCTTTTCAAACTTTGTCGATTGCAACTGTAGATTTGGATTTATTATCCATTTATCCATTTGGGCAATGTTAAGCTGCTTCAATTGTGAGATCTCGAGCTGGGCTTCATTCCATCTCTCCTTGATATGCAGTTGGTGCCTCACAACATTGATCTGTCCTAATAGCCCAAAACAATCACCTTCACCAATGCCCAGTGTTTCTGTATCTAACTGATCAAACACTTCTTCACATTCTTTCTTAACTTCTCTTGCCATTTTCCTACTTTCGGCAATATTGGTCTCCCATGTTTTTAATATGATATCTCCCCTGGTTTGTTCTTCTACAGTCAGCTTCGGGACTGCTGGTACTTCCACTCTAGCCGAAAATGCTACTGCCTTTTGAAAAGCAACGCGAGCTAATGTAGCCTCTTTCTCCTTGAAAGCAATGTTATCCAATGAGTGGCTTATTTCTAGGAAATAGTTTTGAATGGTTTCTATCTTAGAAAGCATGTTTTGTTGTTTTGCTAGAAGTTTCTCATGCACCTCTAGTGCTTGGGCTTGAAATGCTTTTATATTAACAACTTGTCCTTCAATAGACTTCAACTCAGCCTGTAGCTTTCTCACTAATTCCTCCTGCCGAATGACATGTACTTGACTCATTTTCATCTGCTTGTTTGCTTCATCTAAACTAGATTTCAACAATTTCATTTCCTATTTGCCAGTGGTCCTGGCGTTTTCAACTCTTTGGTTTACCTCCTCTCGAATATTATTTTCTGTGTGCCTTATTTTGTCCTGCAGCTGAGCTATCATTTGATTTTTCTGCTTCAGCCTTGTTTTTAGAGAGTCAACTAAAAATAAATTGGCAGTTGCCAAAGCTCCCATAGAGCCTGCTACTTCTGTGGAGAAGTCTTCCTCTTCTAGGTTTTTCCCATCTACGAGCACTCTGTGTTTCTTCACCATTGTTCCTTCTCTCGGATGAATTTACTGCTTTAATACTACCTTCCTCTTCTTACTAAAAAAGTAGTCAGAGGGGGGTATCTCTTCCTTAGAGATAGGAGTAAGGTCACTAGCATACATGACTTGCAAATGGGGGATCCCAAAAGTTGACTGTATAGAAGTTAATGATGCAATAGGGTTGCCCAATTCTGAATATTGAGTTTCTCCTGTAGTTTTGGGGACATCAGCAAAAATAGTTCATGATGAAGGTGGAATCGTTTGACTCGACTTTGAAGGAGTCTCTGATTTAGACCTTGTTTTAGACCCTAGATTCTTTGATTGTGAAGCTTCTTCTTTTTGTGAGGACACTTCAGTCTTCTTTAGATTTTCTTCTGCAGTCTCTTTATCATGAGCCTCTGATCCGAAACCTGGGGGAACACTTCCTTGAGCTGGAGGAGGGGTTGTTGATTCTTCTTGTAATATCTTTGGCAAACCACTTCGCCGATGCTTCTGGAAAGTCCGAAAGTTGGTCTGTAGTTTGGGTGATAATGCCAAAACTCTGCCTAATACTTCTTCATAGGTCCTGGCTCCCTTGAACATGTCTTTGCAAGGAGAAACCTCATGTTCATACATTTTCATGTTGTAGTGAGTAAGGTGATTTCCTACAACTTGATAAGGGTCATGTTTTCTAAGTTCAAGGTCTACTAATTTGATGTCATCTAGTGCTATAGCTTATACATTGGCATGAACCAAGTTAAGTAATGAATACTTCCCAATTTGTACAGGAAAAACTGGACAGAATTTCTTCTGAGCCGCTTTCAATTCTGTGCCAATGCCACCAGTTTCTATTTGGTAGGCCACCTCCCTGCACACCAGTCTATCGAGAAGGAACTTCAGAAGTGCGTGAGGAGGAATCGAGCACCCGAAAACCCTGACATAGGAAAAACCCTCTTCAATAAACCAATCTGTGATTGCCCTGAGATTTCCCATGATTTTATCTGAAATATGAGGGGGTGCATAGCCATACAAAATTTGGTGCAGAGGTATCACTATGTAGTGGCAGATTTCGTAAAAGACATATTTATCATTTTCCTCCCATAGCTTAGAATGATAAACATGAATGGGCTCCTCACAGGCTGGGTTCCAACTCTAGCTCATCAAAGGGAATGGATTCATGTAACAAACCACATCCATAATATAGGGAAACATGTAAAAAGATGCAGGTCGACCTTTCGACTTAGTTTTTTGGTACTCTGCAACCTCACTAGCTAGATTGTCAGATAAAAAATTTCCCCAGTTAAAATTGTAACCCTCGGCTACTTCGTGTATAAGTGGCACCCATTCTACCGGAAAATGGGTAGTGCTCTTCCTCCCGAAGAGTCTACATAGCATCAGGGATATATAAACCATGTATTCATTTAATGAAGTTGTGGCATAGTTGCAGTGGGTTTTGGCTCTAAACCTTGTTGGAATTCCCCACCAGTCTTTGATTATATTTGGATATGTTTGATCAAATTCTGTGCACTCCTTTCTTTGAAATTATAATATGAATTTAGAATTATAAATGTATTTATAAGTAGGGGGTAGTTTGTACATTACTTGGATGTGCTCGGGTCTGAACGAGCTGACTATGACCCCTTGGTTGTTTTGAATTCTCCTTGTCGGAACATCAGTTTTCTCTAAATCCCAGCATACCATGTCATTATACGGCATGAGTCTCGATCGTGTAGCTATTTTCTGAAGCTTAGACTCGGCTATGTCTCTGAGTTTATTTTCAGTCATTTCATTCCCGAAATCGTCGAGGCAATTCCTAATCTCATAGTCCAAACTCTCAAAAATGTGCCTCCAAGATTTTATTGAATCCACAACATGTGGTGTAGTGTATGATACCACATCTCCATCCAGATTTGAGCTTCCACCTTCTTCTTCACTCTTCTTAGGCATGTTTTTGGGTGCCATGGTGTCTGTGCTAAATGAAAACCTATTGCAAAGAAGAAATGCGTGAGCTCTTCTGAATATAACTTGCTCCTAGTCTAAAAGTAAGAATGAAATTCGAAATAACATACCTTTATTTACCTTTAACTCATCTTAAATTTATCGTATCGATGCATGCGATAAGAATTAATTGATTTAATGGAGATGGTACGCTTGGAGATACGCACTCTATGTTCAAAATATCTTCATTAATCCATTATAGAGACTGCCACATATCGGCGATTCAAAACTGGGATTTTGAAAGGAATGTCATTGAAAACTACCGAATCGCAAAACGTGAAAAGCTATTAATTATCATTAATCTCGCTTTAAAGTTAATTTAATATGTGTTTAAGCGCTTAATTCTTTCGGGGTTTTGTGTTTTGGAGTTTCGAACATCGTGTTCCCAAGAGGTATAACACAAGAAACCTTGAATCGTGAAATCGTGATGGAGTTTATTTAGGCGCTAACCGCTTGTTTTAACCTTTTAATTAATCACGATTAGAGGTTAACCTTTACTTTTCATGGACTGGAGTATGAGGACTCCAACAGCTCTTTAACGCAAGAAATCTTTATTATCATTAAAAATTCTTACTTCTTAAAAAAAGAGCATTAGCTTTTAAGAGCTTTGTAACTTCGGGAATCGGGGTTTAAGGAGACTCAAGGTCAACTCTCTAATTTCTCGAATTACGCCTAATTATCGATTCATTAAAAAGTTTAAAACTTAATTAATCATGATTAAAAGGTATTTCGTGATCAACGTGTCGAGACTTTAAAGCTGCTCGAGTTGAGATTACCAAAAAAGAACATGTGGAAGGCTTGGAAGGTCGTTAACATTTTTAATCGTTACTTTTAATATTGGTTAAATTCATTTTTAAAACATCACTTTTCGGGACTTCGGCGCCAGGATTTAGGATTTGTTGTTAAAAAAAAACAACATACTTCATGAACGGCCGAACTCCAAAAACCAAAAGTTCTGAAAGAACTTTTGACTTCCTTTTGAACTAAGGGCGGCTCCATAATCATGAAAAAAGGAGTTTTGGATTTAGAGAAGAAAAGATAAACTTTGTTTCGACAAATACCATCACAATTAAAACATTTCAATGGAAGCATACCTTTGTATTTGCCGGTTCCTCTTTTTAATTTCCTTACGAAGTTTGTCACTTCTTCATCTTCCATTGAATCATCATTGTAGCTACAATCTGGTTTTAATGTTTTCTTGTTTTGTTTCTGCATCTTTTTGGATGCTTTGAATGTTGCTTCCTTTGTGACTAGGTTCTCTTGTTTTATCCTCATTTCATAAGCTTTGAATATTTCATGTAGCTTGTCCATGCTCAAAATATCAATATATGTTCTTTCTTCCAGGGTTGATATCTTAGGATCAAATCTCATAGGTATAGATCTTAGAACCTTTTGAACGACCATTGATTTATCAACTTCTTCTCCCAGTCCTATAATAGTGTTCATTGTTTCCTCAACTCGCAAAAAGTATCCTACAATGTCTTCATATTCCTTCATCTTTAGTTGCTCAAACTTGGCTCTAAAGGTTTGAATATTGGATGCATTGAATTTGGTATCTCCTTCGTAAATCTTTTGAAATTTATCCCAAATATTCTTAGCAGTCTTGAAATGATTAAATTTGACAAATACTTAATCATCCAGATTGCTCAAAATGGTTCCTTTTGCCTTTGAGTTGTTTTCACTGAGTTTATTTCCATATTTGTCAGTTGGGGGAGTGGTTGGTGTTGCATATTCGTCTACTATTGATTGTGAAACATCACATCCCTGTGCCTGTAAAACAATTTGCAACCTTTTTCTCCAAAATGCATAGTTTTTCCCATCAAACCTTGGTGCTCCAATCTTAGTGTATTCCATGATCTCCTTCTAGTGGTTAATTTTTTTCTTGAAGGACCTTCTCTGATACCAATTGTTGGAATACTAAGGAGGGGGGGGGGGGTGTGAATCAACATGAGTACTTTATTACCACTTTTAACCACAATGTGTATTCTTTAACTTTATGAGCAATGTTCAACAATTTAACATTAAAATTTAATGTATCATCAACAATATAATCAACCATGAACAATAAGAAACCACAAATACATAGTACACCATAATTTTACACGGAAAATCAATGTGAGAGAAAACCACAAAATTCTTTAATTATATGTCAAAAGAAATGCATTCATAGGAAGCACCAACTTCCTTAATTTCCAACTACAACTGGAAGGAGGCTCTAACCCCCTATTTTTCAGGAACCAACCTGAAGGAATATACAACTCCTCAATTCTTCGACACCAACTGGAAGGAGGATACAACCCCCTTTACTTTTCCCATCCAACCACCCAAAAATATAAATGTAGACAACATGTCACTACCACTGAATCAATCAACTTTTTACTGATCTATCATTGTCACTACCATAATGTCATTGTTGCTATGCTTCATCAACTATTACCATTGAAACCCTTATGCCTCAAATATTCATACCAATATCCACAAGAATGTATTCCAAATCAAATACTCATGAACTACTAAGACATTTATGTGTTGGACTATTGTATAATATAGACCCTAACATACACAATAAACCATACCTCTCAAATTGTAGTTGACCTGATGGATTTTATCTTCTAGACTTTAGTTTTCTCTATAGATCTTCGCTCTATGCTCTGTAAACTTGTGGATGTCTATGTTCTATCCCACTGTGGTTCGTCGATGTTCACGCCCTACTTCCTATGCAACCAGTGGATTTCTTTACTTCTTTGTGCGTCTTCATTTTCCTTCACTGAACCCTGCGGATGTCCGCACTCTTCCTTCACTACAAATCGCATATAACTTCAGGAAAACCCTAGAATAGTAAGCTCAACTTCATCCTTGAAACCTCTCTCTTCATTGAACTTTGCTACCTCAGACTCATTGCTTCAGATATTTCAATTGTACCTTCCCATAACACTTTACAATGTAGATATTCAATGTGTTCAATAGGTGTTAATAAGAGTCTCTTGAAGTCTTATTTAAACTTTCCAAGTGACTTCCTTTAGGGGCTATCTTGTAACTTTTTTACCCCTTTTCCTTATTTCAGGGCTAACCCACACTCTCTTGTTGCAACCACTTTACCCTTAATTAAATTCTTGTTGCAACTACTTTACCCTTAATGAATGACCTGTAACTACTTGTTGACCTTCTAGGGGTTTATGGATCATTCTTCGGGGTCCTCCAACTTTACAAGGTCATAACTCCTCAATTGTGAGGAAACATGTGGCATGCCACCTATCGCCGAAAACAACATGATACGTAATGTCCATCCATGGATGAGTTACCTACATTTACATTGTCCTTCATGTCCTTTTTCCTCGATCAATTGTGGGTTCCATAACCATACCTTCGGGGTTTCCTGACTTCTTCAATGGTTGACATCAATGACAACCAATCTTTCAACATGACTGGTTAAGAATGCATCGACTACAAATTTCAACCCTCGAAATATGTCTTTTGCTTGTTATATTTTTGGACATTGTGATGTAGTGTAGATTTTATATTAGTGGGTGTCTTACCTTAAGTCAATCCATGTGTTTTTGAATTTTGAACTTGCTTGTGAAAATGATTTTAGCTATCGATTTTTTAATATTAGTGGGTGTCTTACCTTAAGTCAATCTATGTGTTTTTGAATTTTGATCTTGCTTATGAAAATGACTTTTTTTTATTAATGCTTTAATATGAAAGTAGTCAATCCATGTGTTTTTAAATTTGGATATTGCTTATGAAAATGATTTATTATTATTATTATTGTTTTAATATTAAAGTTGTATTTTAATATCCACTGTAGCCCGAGTACACCTCAAAAAATAGGGTTTTTTCAGTATTTCTGCAATTCCAAAACAATCACTGTCAACCCTCTTTCACTACCTCAGACATGTGTAACTTGATGTATCAATGTGTACCTGCAATAAAACTTTCACAAATGGATATTCAATAATGTTCAATAGGTGCTAATAGGAGAGACTTTCTCTCTTATTTATACTTTCATGTAGCTTCCTCAAGGGGTTACCTTCTAATGAACTTAACCCAACTTCCTTCTTTTAGGGATAACCCACTTCTAACCACATGTCCACTTATAACCACTTTATCCACAAATAGTAAACCCTCCACTTCTAGTTGCAACTATCTTTATTATTTAATGAATTTCTTTCGCAACCACTTTGAATTATCCATAAATAGTAAACTCACCAATTCTTGTTGCAACCACTTTGAATTATCCATAAATAGTAAACTCACCAATTCTTGTTGCAACCACTTTATTATTTAATAATTTTATCTTTGCAATACTTGTGCTATTATTTAAACTCACAACTTCTTGTTGCAACTAGCACTATAATTAGTCAATTCATAACTTTTTTCCCTTAACTAACTTCTTGTTTATATCAATATCAGGGTTGACATCAATCTACAATATCACTCTCCGATTAGGTGACATCAATGACAATAACAATCCAAACCAATTGTTCATCAACCTAATCCAATTGTTTGACCGATCTCTCCCTTTGGCAGTGATGACAACACCAACATTGATAGAAACAGTCATGGTAGCATTCATTCTCATACTCTCATCAATGTTCTATATCTCCCCTTTGACATCAATGGAAAAGGGTATCTCCTTGAGACTTCTCCCCCTAGAACTCTCCTTGGGTTTATCCCTGTCTAAATACTTGCCTTTGATCTTTCTATGTATTTCTATGCCTCTAATTGATGACAACACCAACATTGATAGAAACACTTAGTCATGGTAGCATTCATTCTCATACTCCTCATCAATGTTTCTATATCTCCCCCTTTGACATCAATGGAAAAGGGTATCTCCCTTTGGGGCTTCTCCCCCTAACTGAACTCTCCTTGGGGTTTATCCCCCTGTCTAAATGCCTTTGATCTTTCTATGTATTTCTATGCCTCTAATTACTCTCTCTCCCTTCATCTGAATAATATCTTCCCCTTTAACAAAAAGTATCACTCTGATGCAACATTGAAGTCATATCGCTCATGCTTCCCTTGTGACCATTTATCCCTCTAGAACCATGCCTATGTGATCTCTCTTCAAGCATCTAACTCTCTATCCATGCATCTAAGAAATATCTTCTCCTGGAATCATACCCTTGTTCTTACCTCTTTGTCTGACAACTTCTCTGAATGATCTTTCTACATGTCTTCCTTCTTTTGTTTCTCTCCCTTAACTTCTCTACAAGATGTCATGTAGATAATATGTAGGGATTATTACACCTTCTTCCTTTTGGAGTTTTTGTCCATTGGTGCTTCCTTGTGTAATCAACTGACATATATGAAAAGAATTCAAGAACAAGAATTCAAATATTCTTGTATCATTATCATCCATTATGATAATGT
>SNQJ01S0012749.1:60442-96861 GCA_010110895.2 Picea sitchensis | reverse complement strand
CCCACTTCTAACCACATGTCCACTTATAACCACTTTATCCACAAATAGTAAACCCTCCACTTCTAGTTGCAACTATCTTTATTATTTAATGAATTTCTTTCGCAACCACTTTGAATTATCCATAAATAGTAAACTCACCAATTCTTGTTGCAACCACTTTGAATTATCCATAAATAGTAAACTCACCAATTCTTGTTGCAACCACTTTATTATTTAAATAATTTATCTTTGCAACCACTTTGACTACTTTATTATTTAAACTCACAACTTCTTGTTGCAACTAACTTTTCTATAATTAGTCAATTCATAACTTATTTTCCCTTAACTAACTTCTTGTTTATATCAATATCTAAGGGTTGACATCAATCTACAATATCACTCTCCAGTGGCTGACATCAATGACAACCAACAATCCAAACCAATAGTCCATCAACCTAATCCAATTGTTTGACAATCTTCCCCTTTGGCATTGATGACAACACCAACATTGATAGAAACACTTAGTCATGGTAGCATTCATTCTCATACTCCTCATCAATGTTTCTATATCTCCCCCTTTGACATCAATGGAAAAGGGTATCTCCCTTTGGGGCTTCTCCCCCTAACTGAACTCTACAATATCACTTCCAGTGGCTGACATCACTGACAACCAACAATCCAAACCAATAAATCCATCAACCTAATCCAATTGTTTGACAATCTTCCTCTCTTTGGCATTGATGACAACATCAACATTGATAGAAACACTTGGTCATGGTAGCATTCATTCTCATACTCCTCATCAATGTTCTCTATATCTCCCTCACATCATCTTGAAAGAAATCTCCTTTGGGGCTTCTCCTTAACTGAATCCCTCTCTTTGGGGCTCTATCCTGCTCTAAATGTCGATCTTTCTATGTATTTCTATGCCTCTAATTACTTCTCTCTCCTTTCATCTGAATAATATCTTCCCTTTTAAACAAGAGATATCACTTGATGCAACATTGAAGTTATAATGCCATGCTTCCCTTTAGACCATTTATCCCTCTAGAACCATGCCTATGTGATCTCTCTTCAAGCATCTAACTCTCTATCCATGCATCTAAGAAATATCTTCTCCTGGAATCATACCCTTGTTCTTACCTCTTTGTCTCCACAACTTCTTTGAATGATCTTTCTACATGTCTTCCTTCTTTGTTTCTCTCCTTTAACTTCTACAAGATGTCATGTAGATGATATGTAGGGATTATTACACCTTCTTCCTTTTGAGTTTTGTCCATTGGTGCTTCCTTGTGTAATCAACTGACATATATGAAAGAATTCAAGAACAAGAATTCAAATATTCTTGTATCATTATCATCCATTATGATAATGTTCCTTTATCTTCCAACCACTCTTTGAAAAAATATGTGAACCCAATCTCTGGATCCATGTTTCATCCATTGTCATATATATTTCCAAAGTTGTTAATCCATCTTTGTCCATATTCTCCATGACTCTATTTCACTAACTATCCAGTAACGCACCCATCTATCATTGTACAATTCTAAAGTCTCCTCGGTTGCAAATGATCATCAAATGTGTCCATTAATCTTCTCTATTTTCATACCAAACTTTGCATGTCTGAACAACCTTTACTGTAATATCTTTGTCTGAATACAATCGTAGAATTTTGCTTGTGTACTTTTCCAACTGATTAATTTATCATACTATACTTCTACTAATTGCCTACTCTAAGTCTATCTATTCGAACATTGTAATATGCTCAAAATATGGTTCTTTCATCTGTCTCACATCGATAGACTGCCTAATATTTATATTAATTCGAGTCTCCAAGCCTCGAAGGACTCATAAAAATATATGTTCGATGAGTCATCATCATTGGTAGAATCAACATCTTTATGAACTCTAACTTATTTCTTTTCTTTATCTCTGTGGATTCATCTTTCACATACAATTCCTCAGTACAATCTCTTGAACATGTTCTTTATTCATTTGATCTTCTTTTCTTTCTCGTGTTACCAAGCAAACTCGTGGACTGGACTTGTTCTTTATTCCACTTGTTCTTCTTGTTTTTCACTTATTCTCCAAACCTTCTTGTATCCGGACAATTTCTCTCTTTTTCCCCTCAGATTTGTCTCTATCTCACTATTGCTAATCCTACGACCGGGACCCCGGCTCCTTTAACACTTTTTTTCTTTCTTGTTTTCTTTTTCCATACTTTCTTATATCTGATATCAATGTTCTTTCTTTATGGAAGTATCGGGACATGCTTCTACAATCAGGAAAGCCATGTGTCCATAAAGTTATAGAATTTGTAACATTCAATGTTATTTGGGGCCACATAAGTATTTATTGTTTGAACATTTATTCCATAAGCCCCGCACCGCAACCTTAAGTGTCCAAAGATAGTACAATAAAACAATGACCTAAAAAGAATTTACATACATGGGAGTGAATGGTGTAGTCTTGTTGAATTCATGCCTTGGTTTATCACGCGTGAAGTTTATTTTTGGTTTGAATGTGAGGTCTTCTGAAGATGTATCTTTATCAGCCTAGACTCAAGTTGACTATGACTCCTTCCTTTGAGTACTTTTTGCATAACCTTCTCTTCATTATTCTTTTCCGACAACCTAGAACAGTTTCTTTTCATTCTCTACAACTGATATGTATGTTTTTGTCTCTTCAACGCTCTTTTTGATCTTGACGATTTGAACCTTAGTGTGGACAACTTCTTCTCTTTTCTCAACCTCTTATCGTTTCTTCATTATCTAAGACTCATGACTTCTTATGTTGTTCTCTTTCCTTATTAAAGTTGGATTTTCAATGTAATTATTTCTCTTTCCAAGTCTCTTCTGACCAAACTCTTCCTCAAGTCAGTTTAAGTCAATTGCCTTTCCCTTGAGACATTTGTTAGTAAATTTCTCCTTTGTGCTTCTTCCATCTGTATTGGATATGTTGCCTTCTAAAACATTTCTTTTGATATTCTAGTATTTCTTCAATTCTTTTGGTCTCTTCTATCGAGCTCTTAAATTCTTGATGACTTAATAGCTCTCTTCAAACTTGAACACTTTCCTTTTGTTTCCTGAATTCTTTCTTGAGTGACTTGTTTTATTCTCTTTCTTTCTTTAGTTCATTTAAAACACTAATAAATTCTGCTTCATAATTTTCTTACTTTTCAATTATCTTTTCTATGTCCCACACCTCTGTGGCATTCTATTTGAATATGTCCATGTTTTTCACAGTTAAATCCAAACAACATACTTATGTTGATTATGTAATTTCTTCTTTTCTCAATTTATCTCACATGATGAACATATTTCTTCATGTTAAAAATTCCACATATTCTTTGAATTATTTGACTTTGTGATAGGTAAAGAATAAATATCATGTAACTTATCCCAAAGTTCTTAGCCTATGAACATTTACCCACCTTGTCCCACTGAAACATATAGTCCTTCCAAAATGAAGTCCATTACAATTTGTTATTCCTCTTCAATTCTTCTTGGTTGTAGTGTTTGATTTCTTTGTAGCATTATATCCTGTCACAATTGAATACCAAATATAATATCCATGTTCTTGTAAAAAAGGTTCTTGTCCCATGCTCCAAATCTCATAATACTTTAGAGCATTCTGACCATCAAAAATTGGTACTCCATTCTTAGTAAATTCCATGATCTCCTTCTAGTGGTTAAACTGCCTCTTGAAAGAATCAAGTATGATACCAATTGTTGATAATTGAGAGGGGTGAATCAATAATAAGCAATGTATACCACTTATTAATCATTTTAACTCAATGTATATTCTTTTTAACTTATTCAACAATTTTCATAAGCTCATCATTAATATGTTATTGCATCATATAACACACATCCATCGCTGCATAATAAACAATAGTAGACACATCCACACAATGCACAATACACATGTATTTTAAGTGGAAAACCAATGCGAAGATAATACATATAATGTTTTTTCTTATATGTCTTAAGAATTACATTCAAGGGAAGCACTACAACTTCCTATTCTCTAGCTCCAACTGGAAGGGAGACCTAACCCCTAGGATTCTCAAGTTACAACCCAGGAAGATCCAACTCCCCAATTCTCTCACTGCAACCACTTTATTTTTAATTATTTTCTCAATATTGCAACAACTATACCCATTATTAACTCTTAGTTACCATAAATTTTACTAGTAGTGTCTCTTCTAGGATCTTCTAGAATAATTCGACTTCTTTGAACTTTTCTAGGACCTTCTAGAATAATTGAATTCTTATTGACCTTCTAGGACTTAGATAACCTAGGTTCTCCAACTTCATGGCCATAAATCTCTAATCGTGAAGAGTTATGTGATCGCCCACATATCACCAGAAAATACATGACATGTACTATCCATCTAGAAATAGTATTACTCCCGTGATATTCATTGATATTCACCTCTATACTCAACCAAACTTGGGTCCCTACCCATACCTATGTGCTACCGGACTTCCGTTGGGTTGACATTATTATCTATGGGTTGGACATCAATATACAATTACCTCCAAGGGTTGACATCAATGAAACCAACAATCCAAACCAATTGTCCATCAAATCCCTAAGCCAACTTTCTGACACCTATTTCATTAAATTTGGATTAATTTCAATTTAAACCACTTCATGATAGGTCAAAAATAACTTTTTTGAAGTCAAAAACATCGTAACACAGAAAATATTAATAAAAATAACTAATTACATTATTTAATAAACTAGTTTCATATTGTTTACAATAGATCTCACATCATTAATACCAATCAGGTGTAGAAATCAAGGTCACAGTCAATCTCCCAAATATCTATCATTCACATTGTCACAAATATATCCTTTGTAATTACATAGTTCCCTTCATCAATACAAACATGTTTTTTTCAAATTTTCTACAATCACTATGTTCATGGCATCATAAGCATCTTGTAAGATCATCCAAACTTTATTTAAAGGTTTGAGATATGCATATGGATTCCCAACACCAACATAACCCTTTCTTGATATGTTGTCACAATCATATTGTGTTATTATGACTTTAAATTGCTCCATTTTCAATCCATTTTTGTCAAATAAAAATGGCAAAAACTCATTCACATTTTTTTATACAAATGTCCATAAACCAACATCAAAAATACTAACGCACTATTCAAAGAATTCTTCAAATGTTGCAAATATAAAATAAATCCATGTACTTGTATGAATGTCTAGATTTATTGGCAATGATTTGTTTTGTAATGATATTTTATGGATTGCATGTAATAAGATTCCATTCATATCGAATATAATCAACCACTTATTTAATAATCTCATATCTACAAGCAAAGAAATACAATACATAAGTCTATTATTATTGATATTTGTATATTGCAACATTATTAAGTATAGTTGTTATAATATATGATAGTTCAAATTTTTGAAAATATCACCACTTACATAGTCTCCATTCATATACATTTTTGCCACAACCAATTAATAAAAAAATATATAATCATCATCAAAAATAAACAACAAAAAATTGATATCTCTTTCATATGAACCAATAAATGTCCAATTTGATCACAATATAAAGCAATTCTCCTCACTAATGTCTTCTGAATTTGAACACAACATTATTTTTAAATTTCTATCACTTTCATCTGAACCATAAAATTTCCTACTTGATGGCATTTTCAAACAATTCTCCTCGTTGTTGTCTTCTAAATGGTATTGACCTTCATCTATAAGCAATATGTTTGAATTTTAATATCTATCTACATATTGGATAAATACATCTTTCAACAGTTCCTTGTAAATACGTAGTACTCCACCAATATATGCATACATTGCCAAATGATAAAAAGTTTGTATACATTGTTGGTGACTCCAAATAAATAAGAACTTTTCACTATTCAACCATTTTAAATTCACACACACACACACACACACACATTTATAATTTTAGTAAAATTTAGCTGCTAAACTATAGATTCATCTCAAAATTATCTCATTCAACATTGATAATGTCATGACTAAATATCCGTGCATAATAATGGTAATAGTCATGCACAAAATTAGGTTTTTGTAGTTTGGTATTTTTTTAGTAAACACTTAAACTCCAAACAACAATTCCTCTACTCTCAATAGCAATAAGTTTTTTTGAGTTGATGATCAAACTACATACAAAAATCATAACTAGAAATATAACTATAGTAAGAATGAGATATATAAATCATTAAATTAAAAAACTTATTCATCATGAATGTGTAATTAAAGTAAAACATTACTGGAGATGATCAATATATAAAATTAAACCAACAACATATATAAACCATTAAACTAAAATAACTATTCATAATGAGCTGACACGAAAAAATATATAATTAATGTAAATAATATTTTCTTCGAGAATTATACGATGTTTAAAGTCTATTACAGAATTCTTAGAAGAGAAGAAAAAAGTTATGACATCATATTTTGGATTTATTTTAATGGCATGCTACAAGAGTCCAATTATTAGATTATTCTCATATTTAGAGAACATATTGTGAGGCTTTTCCACAAAGAAAATTTCAAATGGCTTCCCTTGTACTTCATCACCCTCTAAAACAACCATTGTTGTGTTCTTATTAAAAAAATTGATTTCAATTTCACCCATAATGTTTGCAAGTTTTTGACATATTTACATTCATTATTCAAGATATTTATTTTACAAACCAAAAATAATAATTTGATTTTCAATAATGTTTTCTTTGCTCCAAGTAATTTATTAAATAAAGTACTTCCATCACTTCCACTTTTGCTTGACCAGATTTCAACTTGGAATTAGCAAACACATAATTTTAATAAATAGAATGCATTTGGTCATGGCTGGTAAAATTTCAACCTGTATTTAAATTCATTGTCTTGGTCAATGCTTTCAAATACCTCTATTTTCCTTTGGGAGGTTTTCTTCTCTAACCAAATTTAAAAATAAAAAATCAATTCTATTACCAATAACATATTATTATGTGAATCTACACAAAGAAAGAGTGTTTCATATATATTACATAATACATTTTCTACAGATTTCAAAGGAATTAAAAATAATCATTATACTCTTTATCAATCAATGGTTTTAAGGGGAAAATTAAGACCAACCATGTCTTGGAGTTAGCAAGTCTTGCTTTGACTTCCATGCTTGATTAGAATTTTTCTCCATTTACATGTTCTAACATGGAACTATCTATTTCTTTGTTATGATCTATATCAATTTCTGAAGGATTCTCACTTGTATCGTCATGTCCTATAGAACAATAATCATATGCATTTCTATTTTACAGCCATTGTAAAATATTTACAATGTTTAAGCTTTGAATAATATTGATTCAAACATATAAGATTGCCTTCTTTTTTCCTTCATCGCTCCTAGCTTGATCATCTTAATCTGAATTGTAATTCCTAGTAGAATCTCCAACACTTTCATTATCTTGATTGGATTTTCCACTCTTAATCATTGTATTTGACAATTACAACTAAATATAGTGATTGAAAATAGTTAGTTAAAAAAAGTAACTTGAAGAAAGAAAGACTTAATCAAATAAGATAAGAAAAAAAAATCAACAAGAAAAAATCTTTGTTGAGAAAGTAATAATGTTTTGATAAAAAATTCATGTATATTTCCTTTGGATGAATCACCTCCATGATTGAAATAGGGTTGCCCATTTCCTAATTTGTTCATAGAATATAAAAAATCTACATCTAGAATATAATGAAAGAACCATGCCTTCAAGTGATGTAAATGTGTCTACTATGTGGTCCTAGAAATTTTGGATCGTTTGTTTTGCAAGCACGTGATTTCTAGAATCGAACTCAAATCTATAAATAGTGATAGATCAAAAATCAGTAGATTTTCATCATGCCAATCCATCTCCATATGCACAATAGAGACAATGCCCCCTTCCAATCCAATTCTCCAATACTATATAACATAGAAACATATATAGGAATCCTTTGAATAATTCCTATAAATTTCAAATAAATGGTGCTCTTTTACAATTTTCTTTGATCTCTTGGAGAATTGAGAGAATGTTTCACTGACCATATATGATACATTGACATCAATTAGAAAAATTTAGGTGTAAGTTTTTCCATTTTCACCGAGGAAAAACAATAATTCTAGGACATCAGATTATATCCACAAATAAATACAATTATTCATATCAACAATAAGAAGTTCATAGAAGAGAGTTGATGTCGACCAGTGTATTGTGCAATGAGGATGGATAAAAACATCAACAAACGAAGTGTGAGATGTGTTAGCGTCGGAAGTCAATCCTCGTATTTTGCAGAGCAGCAGCCCCACACCCATCAGTTTTGTCACTATTTGTTTATAAAGGTGATCAAATGAGAGATTAAAGACTGAGGGAGATATTACTTCAACTCGTGGACTAGGTCTGGTACGTAGTACCAGTGAGGTATGGAACTCTAACTTCACAAGGTTGATTAAAAGATGAGTGTGTGGAGGACTTAGTAAGAGGCAGGAACAAACACTGGGCAAGGATTACAATGGCTTAGAAAACTTCCAACGCAGGATCCTCTCCGTTCAGTGGCTTCAAGAAATCAAGAGAAGACTTGACTGATCCTCCACCTAAAGTCATTCAATCGCAAGGAATATCACAAGAACCGATTAGAGACTCCATAACCATTATAGTGATCCATTACAACATCATCCTATAACAACTACAACCAGACTGGATCCTCCAATTCGGAAATGCTCTAACATGTTATAACAAAGATGTAAAGAAACCGGCATTCATAAGGAAAGAAATTCAAGTCTATACATAACTGTAGAATGTCATTAAAGCTTTACAATCGTGAGCTTTGCTCAACCATCCATCCCATATAAAATACAAACCATCCGAGTCTATGTACTTAGGAAAATTCACCTCATAGAGGTGTGCCCACTCACCCAAGGTTCATGTCTTTCGGCCAAACTCAGATCAAATCCTTTCAAGCTTCACCTTAATCCCAAGGCATGGCTCCCGGCGAGGGTAGCTGAACCATTAAGTGTTGGGCTAGTGTGCGCATACTTCTCTGGCCGAAATGAGACTTTGCATGGCGCTCTTCAGAAAATCGAGCGTAATAGATCAGCCGGAGTGTGATGGTTCGCCAGACTTCCATCCCCCGTAATTAATGACAGCGTAGGTTTCAACCACCCTTCCTTTCTTCATTAACTCCGAAAGTGTATCAGATTGAGATCGAAGTTGAACTGGCAATCGAGAACACATAAGTGATCCCTTCGCAGCTCAAACCCGGCGCCGTCTCTCGGCAAGTAGTTCTTCTCATCACCCCAAGTGACCACTCTGCCGTGTGTGACCTTGTGCCTATCTTCAAAGGCGCTTTCGGCATTTCGCGTCTCGCGGCTGGGAGGAGGCTAGTCCTTGATCTTCAAAGTTACGAGGGGCGAGGAGGCGAGTAGCCTAATCGCGCACCATGTGTCCCTCAGAGATCTGACGACTCTTACTTCTCCCGGCGATGCCGTGGGCCCGGGCCCGAGATTCTCTCGGCACTTCGCGTCTCACGGCTGGGAGGATCTAGTTCTTGTTATTTAAAGTTGCGAGAGGCGAGGAGGCGATGGAGTCCAATCGTGCACCATGTGTCCCTTAAAGATCTAACGATTCTTAATTCTCCCGGCGATGCCATGGGCCCGGGCCTGAGATTCTCTCGGCACTTTGCGTCTCGCGGATCCTAACACCAATACTTCAGGACTTCTCGCGGAAATATCCCGAGGCTTCGTGCCACCTGTATTCCACTTGCCGACTCTGCTATGGCCCCCACTGCCTCCAGCTATCGATATATCGCTTCTCGCAATCTCGCGATCCCTGCGCCCAAATTCTCGAGCCTTTTCTTGCGAGGCCCCGATACGCGATCCCACGTGCGGATCCAACGGTTCTCCTTGATCCAGATCCAACGGTTATTCACCTTCTCGCTTCTCGCGTCCTCACGACTTGAGTACCCAATACTTGGGTCTTTACCCTGCGAACTCCCGAGTTCGCGAGATCACCGATATCTACCACCTGTCCTCCTCATATGGGCGGCTCTTGTCTTCTCGCTACTTCATGTCTCGCGATCTCACGCAACCAAAGGATATGGTCCGCCCTCCGAACTCACGAACCCCGAGTTCAAGAAATGAACCCACGCATCAATTACTGATCGCGATCAACGGCCCTCGTTACTTCGCGAGTTCTCCATGGAGACTTCTGACCATCCTCCTCTTTGAAAACTTCTACACTATACTTGGCGTGACTCGGTTGACTGCAATTACCCACCGACCATTGATCTGCTTTGCAAAATAGACCTTGGATGTTGCCGACGACATTTTTCCCGCTCGCTTGACCTGCTACTTGGAAAAAACAGGAATTCTCCCATGCTGCACTTAAGCATTTCGTGCAACTCGCAAACCCGAATGCTCTCGAACCCATGACAAGAATTATCGCTAACATTAGGCTCCATGGGGGATAGATTCGTCCCTGTGATTCTCTAAGAACTCCTTCCATAGCTTCAGTGCCTTGTTGTTGGGCTATGGAGTCATGCTCAGAACATCCCGCTGCTTAAAATACAGGCTGAAAAATAAAAGTAACAAAATAAAGCTACATGCTCAAAGGAGCTTATTTATACACAATCCTAAACTAATAAAATATACTACATGGGCTAGGTGAAAGAGAACTTCCACCATAGCCATTCAAGCAACTTCCTGGACATAAGCTCCTTCCTTCTGTCAATGATCACCAGCAGATGGTGTAACCGTGACAGTAGAACGGCTACACTCTTCAACTCCTCCTTACAGGCTGGAGTTGAGATGAAATAGGGTGGCTCCAAGGCATAGGGGAAATGCCACTCCATGTATTTGCTGACAGGGTCATCGAATGAGTGGCCATTTCCGAGGAATTGGCGAAATACAGCCTCTTCTGCTACACAGTTGTTCACACGCGGCTGAATGTCTCTGATAACCACAGGCGGGTGAACAACTGAAGTAGGCTCGTTGATCTCAGGTGGTGGCTGCTCACTGACTGGCTCTGCGCAGTCTGTGAACTGCATCTTCGACTGCTCCTCTGGTTCTTCTGGTGCCTCTTCTTGGCTCTCCTAAGGGTCTGAGTCGTAATCATCATAGATAGGACCTGTGGGAAAGCTCTGCTTTTCAATTTGCTGCTCAGGGGGGCTGATTTCCTCGCATTGTCTTTCATTTGTGAACAGAGGGGAAGGCTCTGCAGTCTTCTCTTGGAAATCCAGCATATCGAGCTCAGACTCTGATTCGTAACTCTCATAAGTGGTATGGATGCTCTGACAGGAAAAAGGTGATGTCGGGCTCTACTTCTCCTCTTCCAGATAATCATCGAAGTCGGGGGGAGACAAAGCTTCTCCAATTTGAAGAAATGGAACTATCCCCCGCTCCTCCGCTTTGACCCCGAATGTAAACACATCGTGGGAAATCTCGTGAAGGAAAAGAGAGAAATCCTCTTCCACAACTACCTCTTTATTGATTTTATCTGAGACAGCAAGATCATCGAGGGTGGATTCCAAATCATCTGATAAATCTTCAACAATCTCTTCAAAAGAGTTGCTCAGAGCATCTACCTCAAGGACTGGAAAATCCTCTGCACAGTCTTCATATTTCAACCCCTCTAATTGGGCAGAGAGATATTTCACCTGCTTTATCAGCTTACTCAGGGCGCCATCCTCCTCCCTGGGAACTTTATCACTTTCATAACCTACCTCGGATGCAGATGAATGGGGAGGAGAAGGGACTGAGTTCTAATCCAGGTCATCAAGATCCTCCCCACAGCTTTCGTCAGAAACAGCTTTCTCTTGTATAGAGTTGTGGTATCCCTCACAACAATTATGAAAAATTAACTCAGGGGGATACATCCTCTGACAATAGGTGGTGAAAGCTGCATGAAAATCACTGAGCGAAGAAATGGTAGCCGGGGGTAAAGAATGATACCATTTACATGCATCCCCTGCTAACGAGAACATGAACATTTTCAGTAATACATCCTCATGATGTATCTCCCACTGATGCATGAGTTCATGAAACTCACTGAGGTGCTAAGCAGGGTTGTCCTCTTCACACTTTCCAAATATGGGAAAATAATCACCCCATTCATCCAGAGAGGGGACAACATTAGGAAAACCAGGAATAGCAGAAAAATTAAAAGGAGCAAACCTGCGAGCAAGGATTTTCTCCATATCAAACCAGTGGATTCGCCAATCGATCCTTGAATCATGGAGTCTCCAGGTGAAAAATGTGCAGCTTCGAATGTGTCTGGTCCTTGTTCACCATCAAAGGCCAGATCTTAACATTATCGTTACCCCGGGAAACTTCTCAGGCTGAGAAAGCAGCCGCTGAAACCTTCTCGAGAAAGCTCCTCTAGGTCAGCTTTCAAGTGTGCCAACAATGGCCACAACTGAAACAATACAGTGGAAACAATGGAGTCGCCACAGTGGAGTCGCCAGGTGCACAGTAGAAATCTAAATAATTCTGATTTCCGATGCACCTTCAGAATCAGTTGATCGTTGTCGTTCTTCCCAGGGAAAATCTTCAACTTCGTCCCCTGCAACGGTGCCAGAAATGTTAGCGTCGGAAGTCACTCCTAGATTTCTTGCAGGAGCAGAGCCCGACACCCATCAGTTTAATGTCACGATTTGTTTATAAAGGGGTGACCAAATGGAGATAAAGACTCGAGGAGATATTACTCTAACTCAGGGACTGGGTCTGGTACGTAAGTAACAAAGGAGGTCTAGAATCCTAACTTCAGCCAGTGGGTTGATTAAAAGATGAGCAGGTGGAGGACTTAGTAAGAAAGGTGAACAAATAGCTCTGGGCAACAGGCTTACAACGGTTTTTAGGGGAAAAACTCTGAACGCAGGATCCTCCTGGTTCAGGGCTTCAAGAAACTGAAGAGAAGACTTGACTGGATCCTCCAATTCCAAGTCATTCAACGTTAAGGAAATCACAGGAACCGATTAGAGACTCCATAACCATTACAGTGATCCATTACAACATCATCCTATAACAACTACAACTCGATTGGATCCTCCAATTCTGAGCTGCTCTAACACAGTATAACAAAGATGTAAAGAAACTGTCATTCATAAGGCAAGAAGTCTCAGAAGTCTATACATAACCAGAGTATCAGTGCTTCATTAAAGATTTACAACTGAGAGCTTTGCTCAACCATCCATCCTTACACAATACAACCACTGAGTCTATATACTCAGGAAAATTCACCTCATAGAGGCGCACCCAGTCATCCAAGTTTTGGTGTCTTTTCAGTCAAACTCGTACTGAAATCCTTCTTCAAGCGCCACCTTAACTGCGCATGGCTCCTATAAGGAGGGTAGCTGAACCATTAAGTGTTGGGCTAGTGTGCACAGACTTCTCTGTCGAGCTGAGGACTTCGGCATGGCATCTTTGAGAAAATTGATGCACAGGACTGCCTCGAGCAGATGGTTCGCTAGACCCTCCATCCCCTGTAATTAATGAGTGAGGTGAGGTTTCAACCACCCTCTCTCTTCTTCATTCACTCTGAGCAGGTACTAGGATTGAGATCGAGTTGAAATGGCACCTGGAGAACATAGTGATCCCTTCTGCAGCCAAACCCAGCGCTTCGGCCCCTTGCGCAGTTCTTTCTATCACCCCCAAGTGACCACGGGCTGTGACCTTGTGCCTATCTTCAAAGGCGCTTTCGGCATTTCGCGTCTCACAACTGGGAGGAGGCTAGTCCTCGATCTTCAAAGTTGCGAGGGGCGAGGAGGCGAGTAGCCTAATCGCGCACCACGTGTCCCTCAGAGATCTGATGACTCTTACTTCTCCCGGCGATGCCGTGGGCCCGGGCCCGAGATTCCCTCAGCACTTCGCGTCTCGCGGCTGGGAGGAGCTAGTTCTTGTTCTTTAAAGTTGCGAGAGGCGAGGAGGCGATGGATTCCAATCGCGCACCATGTGTCCCTCAAAGATATGACAGCTCTTACTTCTCCCGGCGATGTCGTGGGCCCGGGCCCGAGATTCTCTCGGCACTTCGCGTCTCGCGGATCCTAACACCAATACTTCGGGACTTCTCACGACGAGATTCCGAGGCTTCGTGCCACCTGTATTCCACTTGCCGACTCTGCTATGGCCCCCACTGCCTCCAGCTGTCGGTATATCGCTTCTCGCAATCTCGCGATCCCTGCGCCCAAATTCTCAAGCCTTTTCTTGCGAGGCCCCGATACGCGATCCCACGTGTGGATCCAACGGTTCTCCTTGATCCAGATCCAACGGTTATTCACCTTCTCGCTTCTCGCATCCTCATGACTTGAGTACCCAATACTTGGGTATTTACCCTGTGAACTTCTGAGTTCGCGAGATCACCGATCTCTGCCACCTGTCCTCCTTAGATGGATGGCTCATGTCTTCTTGCTACTTCGCGTCTCGCGATCTCGCGCAACCAAAGGATATGGTCCGCCCTCTAAACTCACGAACCCCGAGTTCAAGAAATGAACCCACGCATCAACTGATCGCGATCAACAGTCCTCATTACTTCGCGATTTCTCCATGGAGACTTATGACTGTCCTCCTCTTTGAAAACTTCTGCGCTATACTTAGCGTGACTCGACTGACTGCAATTACCCACCGACCGTTGATCTGCTTCGCAAAATAGACCTTGGATGTTGCCGACAACATTTTGCCCGCTCGCTTGACCTGCTACTTAGAAAAAATAGGAATTCTCCCGTGCTGCGCTTAAGCATTTCGTGCAACTCGCAGACCGGAATGCTCTCGAACCCATGACAAGAATTATCTCTAACAAGATGTTTTTCTCAAAGTTCATTGCCACTCTAATCTCTTTTTTCTTAATATTCTCATGTGTAAGTTGTCTTAATATGTAATATTTATATGAATGGTTGGAAATTCCTTTTGTTTATGTATGAACATAAACAAAAGGAATTTCCAACCATTCATATAAATATTATGTATTGTTTATGTGTTTAATGAATTATGTATTGCATCCATTTATAGATTCATTTGTAATAGTGTACTTATATGATATATTGATTTTTTCTCCACCTAGGAAGAGCATATATGACATATCATGCATGGATTAGAGACCCTAAAAAAAATCAATTGTTGGAAAATCTTAAGAAATGTGATTTTCCCAACAAACATTGGTGTGTTTAGAATATGTGATTGGTGGAGGGAAACTCAAGATTGATCCTATGAATATGGAGGTCATCATTAAGTTACCAATTCCTACTAATGTCACTAAAGTTAGGTGTTTTCTAGGAGTGGTACAATACCTTTAGAAGTATATAAAATCCTTTTAAGTTCTGATTACACTACTCCATGCCATAACAACCAATGGCAAGAGTTTCTAGTGGGGAAAGAATCACATAAGGATTTTGAAGAGCTTAAATAGAAGGTTAGTCAAGTACTATTTCTTGCATTGCCCAATTTGTAAACTCCCTTCAAAGTGGAGACATATGCAAGTGTATATGATATGGGAGCATTCTTGATGCAAGGAGGTAAAACATAGTTACCAATTTAATGATAATTGTCACACTGTGACCTCAAAACGAGAACTTTGGCCCAATAAAACCATATTTTTGGGTCAAAAAGACCAAAATCAACCCTTTAATCAAAAAGTGGTGCTACTGGTAGCACCCTTTTTTGGGGGGTGGTTAAAATTATTAATTTTTTTTAATCGCAACCTTGACAACCAATACTAGTGTAGAAAAAAACCTTAAAATTGACCCTTGAATTGAAAACTAATGCTACTAGTACCACCAAATTTTTTTGGAGTCAAAATTACATCTTAATTGAAATCGTGGTCTTGATAGCTAGTAACAGTGTAGATAAAAAAACTCAAAAACAACTCCTAAATTGTTTTTCTTTTAATCACAAGAGTTGGAAGATTTTTATTCATTAAAAGGGGGCACGACTTAGACCATTGAGCACAAAAATTAGAACCAGTTTACAAAGAAAAATTCTAGTTCATTTAGACCTAATATCTACCATACTTCTACACTATCCCTATAACTCATCAAATTCCTAATACTATTTATACTGAACTTGACTGAGTAAATTCGGTAAAAAATACCAAGAATACATACAAAAAAAAAAACATGTCTAATTTTAAGATAGGAGCATTCTATACCACTTCCTTTTTGACATCTTCTTCCGCCGATGATGCCACTGTAACATTCAAATCTGGAAATATCAGCAACATCGATGCCTCGTGTCTAAATGAGAAACTTGTGTCCATACCAGGAGTAGAAGTCTCAGGTGCCTCGTTCCTCTATGTCAATTATTGCTTCAAGAATTCCCCTTGTCTCCGTAGGAAGTCAACCTCGTCCTATAACTGTCCCAGTAACACCCTGTGTTGAGCCAATGTTTCCAAAGAAAAGGAAATGGTTGAGTTGAGTGCATTTACCTTAATAACTGGTATTTGTATCTCCATAAAATTATTTTCCACACTACGACATATGGGGTCAAAATTTGACAAAAATTTACAATGATAAGGATAAATTCAATCATATCGTTGAAAATCACGACATAATACTAAAGTTTTAATATTTTTTTCTAGGTGCCCCATTGCACATTGTACTTTCAACGCACATATATATCCATCGATATTTAAACGAACGTAGAGTATGCCAACTACATGTTTGAGAACAGATTAACGGTCATTGATTTCACTGACTTGGTCAACTTTGACATAGTCAACGTTCGTCGAAAGATAAACGGAGGTAAGTGTTTTCGACTATTTTGTTGTAGGTGTGATGGTTATAAAATATTTTTATGCTCATTGTTCCTTGCATGATTTATTAGTCTTTTTTTCTATATGCTACTTGCCTCAAATCCAATTATTGATCTGCATATAGCTCAGATTTTGTACTTTGAAGGTTACAAATTTTTCATATTACTTTGTCTCTTTTTTAAATACCCCGATTGGATCCTTAACCTTTAGACCCTCTTTCATTTGGGGATACAAATTTTTCCCTAGGAAATAGGTATGAACATGTCTACTCAATTCCATTTAATTACTATACAATTTGTCTTGGTCTAGTTCTCTTTTATTGTTTGATTTTATTACTTGCTTATAGTCAAGGTTTGGAAATTATGTGGTAAAACTGCATGGTTTTGATTTGTTGATTAATTGTTGATTAATATTATAAACCTTCAATAAATCTATGATGAAAATGGATTGATTCTCTAGTACATATGGGGTCAATATAATTCAATGACATTTGTACCATAAGAATATATTTGTATATTAATGTACTTATATTGCTTCAGTGGATTTTGTTGTAAATATAGGAAATCCCAATGCCAACACCTGAAGAGAGTGAAAGGACGATTTCTAAGTTAAGAGTTGCATTAGAGGCACAAGTCGGTATTGATGGGAAATGTTATTTCCCTTGCAATCAATGCAGAGGATTGAAACGAAGAAGACTTCTAAGGAAAATAGTTGAAAGACATTGTTTTATGTATGGGAATTGTGAAGGGGGGGGGACATATCGTCCCATGGTAAATTAGTCATTATATATGTCTTTGTATTGATTGTATTTATAAAAATTTCTTTCGTTTTAATATTTGTTATATACACTAATGTTATTGATTGTTTGTAATTGTAAAGATAAATCCTCCTCGATGTTTGTCACTAGATAAATATCTGCCAAGTAGTAGTAGAAATACTATTGTACAAGATGTGAAGATGGTATGCATATTGAAGATCAAGTCAATCCTATGGAAGAATATGACACCAATAATATTGTTGAGCCAGATGATGGGACAAATATATTGATCCAGGACATCTTTTCTCATATCAATGAGGAAAATGCTGATGATATTTATGATGTACCTCTGCTTGAGAAGGCAGCACAACCCCTTTATGAAGGCTCAAAAACAAATATTATCTATGTTATAATTTTGTTGGTGAACTTTAAGATATTGAATGGTTTTTCAAACACTTGTCTCACATAGATCCTAAGGCATGTAATATAATTTGTCACATATTATACGTAAAATTCGACTTTATTTTTCTCTATTTTTAGTGTCAATTAATGTGTAAATTAAGGATGCAATATTTTTTATTACTATTATTTACATTAACTGGTTATTTTTTATGTTGTAGATTGTTAGGTGAATTTTTCTTACCACCGTCAAATAATTTACCTCGCATATATCAAGAGATGTGTGCCACTATGAAAGATATTAGAATGGAGTATCAGGTTATTGATGCATGTCTGAATGATCATATTATATATTATAGACAATATGCATTGGAAACGAAATGCCCACAATTTCAAATCAATAGATATTGAATCGATCAAGTAACAAAAAAGGTGCCTCACAAGGTTCTTCATTATATTCCAATAATTCCACGTTTGTGGAAATTGTTCAGGTGCCAAAGCATTGCACATTTTATGGATTACCATTCACAACATAGAAGTGAGTATGATGTTCTTAGAATTCTTGCAGATGGTTCTGCATTTAGGAACATCGAATAAAGATGGCCAATTTTTAAAGAACATCCTCGTAATGCTAAGCTTTCATTGGCAGTTGATGGTGTCAATCCATTTGGCGAACTTAGGTCTATTTACTCAGTGTGGCCTATTTTTGTCATAAACAATAATTTTCCTCCTTGTATGTCAATAAAGAGGGAGCACACAATGTTGGCAATGATTGTTCCGGGTATTTGTTTACAAAATTGGTTTGAACGTTGTATTTTGTTTTTCTTATTCGTTGCATAATTACTTACATATCTACAAGGTATTAATTATGTGTACTTTCACCCAATTAGGTAAGTACCAAGTGAAAGATATGAAAGGTATATATTGAGCCTCTTGTCGATGAGCTACTAAAGTTATGGGTTTGGCATCACTTTGTACGACATCTCTAGGCCAATAGGGAAAACACAATTTCAATTCCATGGAATACTTACATGAACAATTCATGATGCCCCAGGGATAACACATTTTTGTGGTATGTAACATACTGATGCACTTTAATAGTATATATTTTTATGAAAATATGATGCATTCTTCTTAAATATCAATTCTTTGTTATATAAATAATACTGACATTAATCCATTTCTTGCAGGTCTTCAAACAAAGGGTAAATTTGCATTTCCAAATTGTGGTCCTAGGATGAAATTGTGTCATTCAAGAAGTCAAGGAAAGGAGGTATTTGATGAGTATAGGAACTTCCTCCCTAAGAACCATAGGTATTGAACTACAGAAAAACATATTTTCAATTTGAAAGAAGAGACTGGAATAAAACCATGAAGAATGTCACCTCACCTATGGAAGTTGGAATATAATAGAAATCGTCAAGGTAAGCATTTAGTCTATGTGTCATATATATTAATGTTTTACAATTTTGATTTGTATTGAAATTTTTTTATTGTATCTAAAAATTATTGTTGTAATCTCATTAATTATTTTTCATCAATGTTGTCAAGGCATTAATGGGATTCCACGAGGAATGAAAAGTTGCCATGTACAATTCAATAGGTTTCCCTACTATGAGCACCTACAAATAGATCATTTGTTTGATACAATGCATATCGGGAAGAATGTAAGAGAAACATTGTGGAGAATTGTAAATGGAAGGAGTGACAAAGAAAAAATTGTAAAAATTTGTATTGACATTCGGGAAGCCAATCATGCACTACAAAATGTGATTTATTCAAATAGAAATGGACACTGAAATAGTCTTCCATGGTTATTTACAAAGCAGTAAATCGATGTTGTAAAAGAGGTCATTCGGAAAATTGAATTTCCCACGGGATTTGCTTCAAACATAAAGAATATCTTAACAAAGAAAGGTGAATTTGGTGGGGTGAAAACTCATGAATGGCATACCTTCATTAAGGTAATTATTTTGGACGTAGATTTCTATATTGGTAAATATACAACTTTTTAGTATTATAGTATGGTTTTATTTTCCTAAAAATTAATGATCCCTTTGTTGTTCCAGTATGTTATACCTCTATCTCTCCCTGGCAACTTTGACAACAATGTAAAACAAGTTCTAGATGATCTTGGAAAATACATGAGGTAAATATTAATTATTTATATGCAAAATCATTGTTTCTCAACTTGTCAACATTTGTTTTACTTTCAATGTATATATGTTGTTGTTGAAACCTATGATCTGATTTGCTATATCATGTGTAGGTGGTTTTCATCTAAAGAAATCCATAAAGAATATATACAGTATTGGAGGAGAGAAATTCCTCGGCTAATGTGCGAAATGCAAAATCATCTACCTCCTATATTTTTCAATGCACAAGAACACTACCTCATACACCAAGTTGAGGAGATTGAAATGTGTGGACCTATACACACAAGATCAATGTGGATGGTGGATGGTGGAGAGCCACTTGAAGTCATTGAAGGATTTTGTTAGACAGAGAACACGTCCTGAGGGATCTATGGTGGAGGGATATATTGTATATCAATCGTTGGTGTATATTAGTCGGTATCTTCCTAAATTAGCAGTAAAAATCATGAAGGTGCCTCGGATTTGGGATGTCAATTCCATTAATAACTTTGAAGGGGAGGTCTTGGTCGGGAAAGGTAGAATGAGTAAAGTGAAAATTAATTAGATGGTAGGTATATATAATAATTTATTTGCATTAATATTTATTTATTTCTATATTGTACTTATTTAAGTATTATTTATCTTCCATGATCAATTATTATTTAATATTTATTCTAATTAGTAAGTTTTATTCTTTTTTTCATACAGTTGGTCGAGAGTGGGATGCACTACATTTATACATTGCAAACAATCTTGATTGGATGAAGGTATGGATATATTAATGTATACAATGTAATGGTAGGTTATCATGGGAAGGGGTGGCTACTTTTCTTAAAGAAACTCATCGTAATCAAGATACCATTCTTACTCGGAGGGAAATTGATTTAGCATATGGTTTAAAATATAAACATGTAAGGATATTATTCACCCACATCATGTTTTAGATTTTTTCCAATATATTAATGTGTGTGGTGTTTGTTTTTTAATTTTTACTAAGTCTAAATATGTTTATTGATTTATAATGCATTTTTTTATGTGTCAGGCATATTGTAGTTGACACACCACAAGGCTATGTGGTGCAATGGTTATAAATTTCTCATCAAAAAGTTGGATGACAAGAAGAAAACCTTTGATTCTGGGATAGCTGTAATCTTTCAGGTCACTAATGTTTCATCAAAAAGTGATAGACATCCAACAATATTGGAAAATAGATACTATGGTTATTTGGATGATATAATCGAGTGTGACTTTAAATCCTTCAAGTTCGTTCTATTTGAGGACAAATGGTACATGTTACGGATGAATGAACGCGATCCAGGTAGAAATTTTATTGAGCATGCCAATGGATTTACCATGGCTAATACAAGGACGTATGAGCCGGGTACAAAAACTTATGTTCTTCTAAGCCAATGTGAGAAAGTCTTTTATTCATAGGTTCCAGGTAAAATAGGTTGGTCATACATTATTATATATGATCCAATAGGAAGGCCTATAAAATATAATGTACTATAAGAATATGATATTGAAGAAGAAGAAGAAGAAGATGCAAACGAACATGAGGTAGATGTATTGTCAGATGAAGAAGTTGAAGAAGTTGAGCCAAATGTAGATGACAATGTTTATCTCGATGATGATATTGACGATGATATTATCAAAAATGACATTGATGACAATGTTTATATGGCCAATCCTTTCAACGTTGATTTTGAACTAGATGATACAGATGTTGAGTTGATTGAAGAAGAATATGATGAATGATATTGCACAAATGTTGAAATGTAGGAGGTATGTGACTATATCTTTTATATGATTTATTCTCTTTAAAGTATTTATTTATATGGGTTTATCATCATTTTCATTGTCATCATCATCGTCGTCGTCGACATTTTCATAGTCGTCGTCATCATCATCATCATCATCATCATCATCATCATTATCTTCCTCATCCTCATTTCCATTGTTATGATCAAATTCATATCGTCATCATCGACATCATTGTGATCATTGTCCTCATCGTCATTTTCACCACCAATAATCAATATTGGCAGCATCTTAATCTACATCATCATCATGATCGTCATTGTCATCGTAGTTTTCATCATTGTCATTATCATCATTATCATCATCATTGTCATCATCTTCATCATTATCATCATTGTTTTTGGCGTAATTAACATTTTCATTTTCATGGTCGTCGTAATCAACATTGTCAGCATCCTACTCCTCATCAATATTGTCATTGTCATCGCAGTCGTCATCATCATCATTTTCATCGTCATTGTCATGATCAGCATCGTCGTCGTCATCATCGTCGTCATCATGATCATTGTCCTCATTGTTTTTGTCACCACCAATATTCAACATTGTCGGTGTCCTACTCCTCCTCATCATTGTTGTCATCATTTCCATTGTCATCGCAGCCATCATCATTGCATTATCATCGTCTTCATTATTTTTCAGCATAATTAACATTGTCGTTGTCACGGTCATCATAATCAACATTGTTGACATCCTAATCCTCATCGTCATTGTCATCATCATCAATATCATCATTTTCATCGCAATAGTCATCGTTGTCGGTAGAGAGGGTTGTGCAGAACAAAAACTAGTTCATAACAACCCTCTCTATGATCATCATCATCATCGTCATCGTCATCATCATTGTTTTTATCATAATTAACATTGTCGTTGTCGCGGTCATCGTAATCAACATTTTGAGTCATGCTCTTCATCATCGCCATCCGTCGATAGATCATCATTAATGATGTCATTAATCGTTGTAGTCATCATCATCATAATTGTCGTTGTCATGGTCATGATCATCAAATTAAATTAAATTAAGGTAAATTGACCGTTGATCCTCATCATCGTTGTCGCCACCATTGGTCAGCGTTGATCAGGTCTATATATTCAACGTCATCGTCATCATTTCATTTGTCATCCGGTCATCATCTTTCATTGTCATCGTAGATCAGCTTGATCATCATTATCATCATCATCGTTATTTTCAATATTAACGTTGTCGTTGTCGGTCATAAGTAATCAACATTGTCGGTCGATCTCTCCTCATCATCATCATCATCAATGTTTTCATTGTGATTGCGTTAAATCATCGTTTTCATTTTCATTGTCATCGTCATCGTGTCATTGTCATCATCATCGTTGTCGTTATCATTGTTTTCGGCATAATTAACGTTATGGATTTATTCGTAGATCATCATAATCAATATTGTCAACATATTAATCATCATCATCACATCATCATCGTCATTGTCATCGATGTTTTCGATAAAATGGCGGTTGTTGTCATTATCATTTTCTTCATCGTTATTATCATCATCATAAGATCATCATCCTCGGTGTCATCATCGATGAGATTAAATGGAGTCATTGTCATCATCATCGTTAATCAGCATCATCATCATTGTCATCATCATCATCATCGATTGTCGTTTTCATCATCATCATCATCAATCCGCCATTATCGTCGTCATAATCATCATCATCATCATCGACGTAAATGCGTCGTCGTCATATAATCATCATCATCATCGTCGTCATTTTTGTCATCATCATTGTCATCATCATCATCATGCGTCATTGTCATCATCATCATCATCATCATTGATAAATCATTATCGTCATCATATTCGATATAGATCATCCATCACCATCATCATCATCTAAATGGAGTCTTAGGTCGTCATTAATTGTCAATCATCATCATCAATCATCATCATCATCATCGTCATCATCATCATCATCATATGTCGTCATCGTCATCGTCATTGTCATCGTCATCATCATGATCGTTATCATGATCATCATAATCCTGGTCATGGTTGTCGTCATTATCATAATCATAATCAACGTTGTCATCATCGTCGTCATCATCATTGTCATCATCATCCTCATCATCATCATTGTTATCACCATCATCATCATCATCGTCATTGTCAAATCATCATCATCATCATCATCATAATCTTCATCATAAGTCGTCATCATCATCATCATCTTCATTGTCATCGTCATCGTCGATGCGTCATGGTCATCGTCATCGTCGATCATCATGGTCATCATCATTGTAATCATCATAATCAAAATTTTCATCGTTGTCGTCGTCGTCATTTTCGTCATATTCATCGTCGTCATCGTCATATTTTTAATCATCATCATCGTCATTAGCATAAACATCATCAGTGTCGTTATCGTTGTCGTCATCGGCCGTCATAACGGTCATCATTATCATCATCATCATCTTTGTCATTATCATTGTTGGATTTAAATCATCATCGTCGTCATTTTCATCATCTTCATCATCATTTCCATGTGGTCATGATCATCATCATATCATCATCATTGTTATCATCTTAGTCATCATCATCGTCATCATCATTTTCATCATCATCATTGTCATCATCACCATTGTCATCATCATCATTTCCATTATCCTCCTCATCCTTGTCATCATCATCGTAAATTATCATAATAATCATCATCATCATAGGGGTCAATAGGTATATTAGGGTCATCATCATCATATCATCGTCGTCATATCGTCATCATCATCATAGGGGGTCAATAGAGCTATATTAGGGGTTTGTAGTGTTAGGGGTAGTGATTAATATAGGTGTTAAGTGTTATAATGGTTAAGGGTTATAAGTGGTGGGTTTGGAGTTATAATTATTAAAGGTTATAGGGTTTATGGGGTTATACTAGTTATGTGTAATATGGTTGTGATGTATGGATATATTATGGTTAGTTGTTAGGGGTAATAGGAGATATTTTGGATTTTTTTAAGGGAGAAACAACTTCCAGGTGTTAATATGGATGCTTTCCAGTTGCATAAGGCTCAGTTGTGAGTTGGGAGGCCACCTACCAAAGGAAGATGCGCTCAAAGGGACACTTCATCGGCCATAAATAATATGTTGCAAATGTTGCCAACATTAACCTTAATTTTAGCATTATGTTTTATTTATGTTGTACAGTTGTAGTCACATCATCTTTAGGCATAGGAATCCTATGCATAAGTTGTTATTTGAATTGTAAAGATGTCAATGACAGTCTAGACTATAATATAGGCATGGTAAGACTGATGGGGATTCGAATGGTTTGGGAGAGACTCATATTTTGATGTTGTTTATGTCACAGAGAATATCTCTTATTGTATGTACCAGACCTAAGACACTTTGGATAATAGAAATCAATCATTTTTCCTTATCATATTGTTTCTATATTATTCTGATTGCAGTCTATTGAATGCGTCAATTGTCTTAATTGTATCTTTGTTGCAATGGAGGATCTGTTGTGATATTGTTTATAATTATATCATAGTTTCCTCTTTGATTATAATAAGTTCTTGTGTTCAGAGGCTTTTTCTTCATATGTCTGTTAGTACTACCTAATGTAGATGGTAGGCATATTACATCTTTCTTATTGAGTCTTCCACCTATCCATTTTATTTCTTAAATCCTAATCTAAGTTACTCAAAGCCTTATTTGTTGGTGCATATTGTATGGAGTGAGCTGTGATTGACATTATTTTCCTGAGTTTTCATCCATTTACCACCTTATCATAAAAACATATCTTTAACATCATGATGGGTGTTGAGATTACACTTTAGAAGTCAAAGTGTGACTTTCAGTGCTAACATTATTGGCGTTGTTTTCAAGGAACGAATTGAAGACTTCTCCATGGGTAATACGACAGAGAAAAAATATTGATTTTGAGGGTGCACAATGATCAATAAACTGAAGACTGTAAATTGCACCTGGTGACTCCATTGTTTCAGTTGTGGCTCCCAAAGGTAGACACATGAGGTCTACTCCACATTTACATATGGATGCACCTGAAGCTGACCCTGAAAAGATAATCAATAAAGGAAAGGCTTCACAAGGAGCCTATTCATATATTTTATAAAGTATTGTTGGGGACTTACCTGACTCTACTTTTCAAACACCAGTAGTTGTATCTAGTATTTCTAAATTGCCTATTGTTGAAGCTCCTGTAAATTTAAAACTAGGAGAATTTCCTGTTGAATATTCATCTTTTTCTCCTCAGTTGAAAGAAGAAAGTCTTGAAAATTTTGATGTTCTTGCATCCCCTGAAGTTGTAAATTTGTTTAGTCTTGAGAGTCTAGAGGATTTTCCCCTCCTAGGTTCTCCCTCTGCTCACTCTTTTAAATTTGTTGTGACCAAAGAAGAAGGAACCTTTGTTCCTCTTGAGTTTTCCCCATCCACCTCTAAGACCCAGACACTTTTTGTTAAACCTGAAAATCCTCCATATTATACTCTTACTTTTCCTAAAATACCTGATATACAGATTGCAACCTTGCCTGTAAAATCACCTCCCACTTCTCCTAGAATTCAGAATCCACTTTTCCCTAATCAAATTGCAAGAGATGATCCTCCTCAAAATAGAATGGATGCCATTATGGCTGCTAGGTATGCCCCTATGGTGCTTCCTTAGCCTATGAAATCCCTCCTAATAAGAGATTACCTAAAGTGTATGCCCAAGTTCACAGGAGAGGAGGATATCACTACAGAAGAACACCTTGCAGTTTTTTATAGCTATGTTGATAATCTAAATATTGAGAATGAGGATGTTTGGATGAGAGTTTCTATACAAAGCCTTGATGGTGAAGCCAGAAAATGGTTTGGGATTTTGTCTCCTAGATCAATTGTTGGGATTGAATCCCTTGATGATGCCTTTTTAAGGCATTGGGGTGATAATAAGGACTTTTTGTATTATATCACTGAATTTGGTGCTCTCAAAAGAAAAGAAGGTGAATCAGTGTCGGACTTTTCCAAAAGGTTCAACAAAATGTATAATAAAATCCCTATTGAAATCAAGCCTACTAAAACTTATGCCAAAGTAACCTATGTTAGTGCCTTTGACCCTAATTTTTGTCTTATGTTAAGAGAGAGAATATGTACTTCACTATCTCATATGTAAGATGTTTCCCTAGAAGTGGAATCAAACATATTGGTTGTAGACAAATTAAGAGGCAAATTTGATAGGGATAGGAGGAAACAAAAGGAAAATTCTTCCACTTCTAATGCTTCAACAACTAACCTCCAAGTGGATGAATTGACTAAGTTAGTCAAGTCACTTTTTGCAGAAATGGAAAAGTTGAAACTTGAGGGGAGACAAGCCAATAGAAACACACAATATTTTACAAATAGGAACAATTTCAGAAGACAAAATAATGCTCCTCAAATTATTCAAAGAGATCAGAGAAATAGAGATGATTGAAAGGTTCAGAATCCTATTCAAAATAATATGGTTGATCATGAAGAAGGAGAAAATGAGGAATTTGATAAAGAGATTCATTTTCTGGGAGACACATATACTTCACCTCACCTAACTCAATCTTCTTATGAAAAGTCTCTGATGAACAACCAATTAAAAGAGTTAAGGGAGAGAAAACAAATGAAAAACAGAATAAGTACAACTTGAGGTCCAAGCAGAAAGAGGGAAATTCTAGTACATCCAATCAGCCTAAAAAACCAGAACCCTCTACTAAAATAGTGGATGCACCAAAGAAAGGAAATGAAGAACAAAATAATAAGCATGTGGTTAAAGCCCATGTCCATGAAGTAAAAGAAATTATGAAATCCCCATCTTCTTTTAACTTTGAAAATGAAATTGAGAATATTAAAATTCCAGTCCCATTCTTAGAGTTGATAAAGAATGAAGATTTCAAGAAGTCCATTTATGAAATGTTGTAGTCTAATTTTTCTTCCCATTCAACATATTTTCAGTGAATTTGCAAGATGAAAAACCTGCAGTTATATTGGGGCCCTTAGTGGAAGATAGGGACGACGCCTCTCCTCCTTTTTATACCTAACTGAATGTACATGACAAGATCTTACACAATTGTTTGATGGACTTAGGTGCATCCCATAACTTAATGCCTAAATATGTAATGGATGAACTGGGTCTAGAGATCACCAAAGCATATCATCATCTATATTCTTTTGACTTAAGGAAAGTGAAATGCCTAGGGGTGATTAAAGATTTGGTTGTTACTCTCTTTCAATTTCCCATGAAGAGTATAGTCATGGATATAGTAGTTGCATATGTCCCTCCTAAATTTGGGATGTTATTGTCCAGATCATGGATTAAGAGGTTGGGAGAAACATCGCAGATGGACCTCTCATATGCCACAATACCTGTCTTTGGGGGTGAACATAGAAGGTTGTATAGAGAAGCACAGTTGGATTATATTATTAGTGATGAAGGTAATCCCACAAACCATCCTATTTATGTTTTTGAAATTGATTTGGGATCTATCATTCTGCATCTCATTGATCTTCCTCAGTCACCTCTCGAAATGAGAAATCCATCACAAACATCATGCGAAACAGTCAAAAAGGTGCTCAAAATTGGAAAATGTTTTTTGATGGGGCATATTCTAAATATAATGGTGGTGGTGGAGTTGTTTTCATTTCTCCTTCTCAATAAGTCATAACTTTTTCTTTCAAGTTAGAATTTGAAACCACGATATGAAGATATGAATTTCAAGTCTTTCTAGTTTTGGGGTTGAGGGCTACTAAAGATATGAAGATTGAGGATTTATCAGTTTTTGGAGATGAAAAGTTGATTGTACATCATATCAAAAATATATATCAAGAAAAGCATCCAAGGTTGAGGACTTACAGGAATGATCTATGGGATCTTATTGATAATTTATTCTTAGATTTCAACATATCCTTTGTTCCTAGAGAAGAGAATGCATTGGTTGATTCTCTAGATGTTTCTGCTATTAAATTTAAAGTTCCACTACCTCCTAAAATCAAGTACGATGTTGAAGTAAAATACAGGCCTTCCATACCTCACAATGTCAAACATTGGAAGGTTTTTGAAGATGATATTGAGATAATAAAAAAATATGGAAACAATAGATGAATTTTCTGCACTTCACATTGATCAAGATCCAGATGATGAAAACAATCCTCATGCTGATAAATTCCTGAACAAGATTGCAGACCACAAGATTGTCCAGCTACCTAGAAATCATATCCCCAAGGGATTGGCTCCTTTAGAGAGATTGTTTGATAGTAATGATGTGGATGTCAAAGTGATAAGTTCAAATGAAGATGTTGATTTGACAGAATGCAATCTAGGTACTGATGAAAATCCCAACTATGCCAAGTTGTCTAGTACTCTGTTAAAAAAAGAAAGACATGAGTATATCAAACTATTAAAGGAATTTGTTGATATCTTTGCTTGGAAGTGTGATGATTTTCAAACTTATGACACAAGCATTATTGAGCACAAAATATCTTTGAAGGATGATACCAAACCATTTAGACAGAAACTAAGGCATATTAATCCTATGTTGTTGCCCATCATGAAGAAGGAGGTCAAAAAATTGATTGATTCTCAGATCATCATACCTTTGAGGTTTTTTGAGTGGATAGCTAATCTTGTCCCTATTAGGAAAAATAATGGAGAAATCAAACTTTGTGTTGATTTCGGAAATTTAAACAGGTTCTCTAAGAAAGATAACTACCCCTTGTCTAAGATGGAGCATATTTTACAAAGGGTGACAAGTTTAGCTAGGATGTCCATGATTGATGGATTTTCAAGCTACAATCAGATTTTTGTTTTGCCAGAAGACAAGGAGAAGACAACATTTACCACTCCTTGGGGTACATTCATGTATGCCAAGATGCTCTTTGGTCTCATGAATGCAGAGGAAACCTTTCAGCGTGCAATGGATATTGCTTTTATTGGAGAAAAGGATAAGTTTTTGGTGATCTAATTAGATGACATCACAGTGTTTTCAAACTTTGATCAAGAGAATTATAAACATTTGGAGAAGGTGTTTCTAAAATGAAGAAAATATGGACTGTCACTTAATCCCAAGAAATCTATATTTTCTATGAAGGAAGGTAAGTTGTTGGGACATATTGTCTCAACTGAAGGGGTACAAATTAACCCAAGTAGAGTAGAGGCCATCAAGACTCTGTCTCTTCCTAGGTCCAAGAAATAAATTCAGTCCTTCCTTGGTAAGATAAACTTCTTGAGAAGATTCATTTCCAATTTTGTTGAATTAGTTAAGTTTATCACATCCATGTTGAGAAAGGGGAATGAGGTAAAATGGACACTTGAAGCTAGAAATTATTTTGATCAAATTAAACAAGTGTTGTAGGAAAATCTCCCTGCGAACAGGTAGATTTCCTCTTGAGAGCTATACCCTTAACTCTAAGACAAAAAGTGCTTAACATGGACACTGACTTCTTTTTAGATCTAATCAAGATGATGAATGAAAGAGAAGGAGGAAGGTATGTACCTTATGAACATCATTTTTCCATGCAAGGTCCAGGCTGAGCTTCGATCTTGAGCTCCTTGGTAGGTCTTGCAAGACAAACAAAAGTACAAAAGACTTCCTACTCTACTAAGATTAGCTCAAACATAGATCCATCTACTGCAGACAAACTTATATGGAACAAGTACAAGTTTGAAAGAAACATTCCAATCATTGATTATATTAATGAGAACAAGTAAAAGTACTTACAATCCTTTGAATGAAGGTGCAACAGCTTCTTCCAGTTCTCCTTGTCCAACCCCTTTTCTCAATCAATCTCCACTGATAGCTTCAATGGAATCTCACTCATGAAATCATAAGTTTGATGTAATTCTCCAACTTCATTATGCATGTAATGTACCCTTTCACCATGAGAAAGCCACTTTATATAACCTTGGAGAGGTTTAACTACTTGAGAGATATTTGGTATAGGTTGAGGATTCCTCTCCTTTAGTTGAGGATCTTCCCTAAGATCATGCCTTGACCATCTCCTTGAATCCAACCACCTTCAAGAATTGAGGGATTCTTCCCTAATTTCCCTCAACAAACTCATAAATTTCTGAAGATGGGGTAGCGCTCCCCCATAAGGGTGCACAGAGTGCTCAAACTCTCCCCCAGAGAGGCCTAGGGAGCGTTAGCACTCCCTGACAATGGGTAGGAGAGCGCTCCTCCACAAAACTCAATTTTTTTATGGCTTTTCCAATGGCAAAGTGCTTGTACTTCCTACCAAATGATTTTTCTTCTTCCAAACCACCTTTGAGGTGTCTTTAAGTGTCTTTATGATGTCGTTATGGGCACGACATAGGAAATATGGCAGCATACTGTTTGTGACACTTGCAACACTTGTAGTCAAGATGTGACACTTGCGGACAAGATGCAACACTTACAAAACTCGTAATGACGACACTTGCGACACTATCGAAGTGAGTAAATTTGAGGTGTAACAACAAGCACTGACTGAGGCACATGTTCTCATCAACCATGATTATTCAAAAGAGTTTCTGATATTTTATTTTACCTCAAATGATACATTGGTTGTTATTCTCCTTCAAAAAAACTCAAAAGGAATGGACCAGCCTATTTCTTTTTTCAGTAGGGCTTTGAGAGAGGCTGAAGTCAGATATGACATCATGGAGAAGAAAGCTTAGGATTTGGTCAAATCCCTCAAAGATTTCAAAGTATATGTTCTGCATTCCAGAATTATTTCTTATGTCCCTTCAGCCTCGGTTAAAGAAATTCTAATTCATCCTGACATAGATGGAAAGAGGAGTAAGTGGATTGCCAAAATTATAGAATTTGATCTTGATATGAAACCTACCAAGCTGGTGAAAGGACAAGGTTTAGCTAGTTTGTTAGCTTAATATAATTGTAAGGCACTTGGGGTTAATTTCATGAATGTAGATTATGTATATCAGCATACTGATGTTACTAGCAATAGCTCACATATCAACCCCAAATTGACAGAGTGTAGTTGGTACAAGGACCTCATACATTTCTTGCAGACATTGCAACCTCCTTCTGGACTTGAGAAGACTAAGGTGAGGGATTTAAAGCTCAAAGCAATCAGATATTGCATTGTTAATCATGTTATGTATTGGAAGGATCCTGTAGGGGTTCTTTTAAGATGCTTGGATCTAGATGAGGCAAAGGAAACCATGACTGATTTCCATGATAGCCTCTGTGGAGGCCATCATTTTTGGAGGACCACGGTATATAAAATACTCAGATTTGGGTACTTCTAGCCTAGTTTATTCATTGATGTATGTGCAAATATTAGGTCCTATGATAAATGTCAAAAACTTTCAGGCAAGCAACAGCTAAAATCTTTGCCTCTGAAACCCATAATGGTATCCTTTCCAGCAACGGGGATTATATTTCATTGGAGAAATCCATCCAACTTCAAGTGGAAAACATCGTTGGATCCTGACTTCCACATATTATTTCACCAAGTGGATAGAATCCATTCCCACAAGAAATGCAACACATAAAGTAGTCATTGGCTTCCTGGAAGATATTTTGTTAAGCTTTGGTTGTCCTAACAAGATTGTGACAGATAATGTTGCATCTTTTAAAGCTGAACCTATGATCAATTTTTGTGAAAATTTTGGGATCCAGATTATTTACTCTACTCCTTATTTCCCTCGAGGTAATGGCTTAGCAGAATCCTCAAACAAAAGTCTAGTAAAAATATCAAAAAACTATTGGAGGATAACAAAAACTATTAGGATTCAAAGCTAAAGTTTTATGTATGGGAAGATAGAGTAACTACCAAGAGATCAATTGGAACTAATACATTTCAGATAGTCTATGGAACTGAATCTTTTTTTCCTACTCAACTAGCCTTACCTATGGAAAAGTTTCTTCAAGACCAACAAGGGGAACCAGATGACATGATCAGAAGGATGCATCAGCTAGTGGAAGTACATGTTGGTATGTTTATAGGCAGAGTGTGCTTGTAATTGATGGCAAGAACGACAACGACGATGGTATGTTTACAAGCAAGAAAAGCAGCAATGAGGAAAGCAGCAATGATGGAAAACAAGGAAAGCATAAGTTCAGGAGAAGGAGTGAACAGTATGAAAATCAAATCTCAGAAGGAATAGCGTGAGTATGCAGAGATCAAAGCTCGGAAAGAAGCGTAATCTTAGGAGGAGGAGCGAATAGTATGTAGAGATCAAAACTCAGAAGAGATAGTTCTTTGCGCTTTCCAGAAGTGCAGTCGAGGTCCAAGAGAAGGACTCGCAGGAAGAGAAAAGGTCAAGGCCTTTGACACTTAGAAATTCTTCCAAGATCGCGTGGTAAATTCTGACTGTCCATCGAGAGAGGACACGTGGAAAGAGATCAGCATTCCGTTGACTCGTAGATCGGGAAATCACAGATAAGAGAAGCGATAATTTGTGAAGTCCAAGTTCATGATTTCATCACAGTCATTGGATCACAGAAGGATGTAGGTCGTCGATCTGGAGCAGGTTTCGAAAAATCGGGAGTCGGAAGAAGGGAGGTGAGTATTCCTCCAACTCCACAAAATGAGAAGTCGCGATGAGATTTGAGTCATTGAATCCAGAGGACACGTGGTGGGAGATCATCATTTCACTGACTCAAAAATTAGGAAAGTCAAAGGCAGAGTTGCAGGAACTCGCGAAGTCCGAGTTTGCGAAGAGGAGATCTCGATCGTTGGATCAAGGAAAAATCTGAGTCGTCAGATTAGTTTGAAGTGGAAGGATAGGATAATATAGAAACGAAACATCGCAGAAATATCAATTTGTTGATCTAAGATCCTGGTCAATGAATAGTATTCACTTCGGATCTAAAGATGCGAGGAGGTTACACTTTGGAAAGCTTGAGAGTTGAAATTCCCGAAATGCGAATTTTCGTTAGCTGTTGGATCATTCTAAGTGGAAGGACGGGATAATCTAGAAGAGTTTCATTGCAGACAAATCGAGCCATCGATATAGGATCATGATTGATGAATGACATTCACTTCGGATATAAAGATGCAAGGAGGTTACGCTCCAGAAAGTTTGAGATTTGAAATACCCAAAACCCAGAAATCTAAAATGAATAAGGACAATCAGATTTGGAGGACATGCAATGCTTGTTGGATCAGGGTTATTGGTCAGCATACCACGTCAGAAAGGACATGCAATAGACCATGTCTACAAGTACATGTGGCAGAACATGTCAGCAAGAATACGTCAGCAAGGACACGTGGCCTAATCAGACAATGACAAGTGTCAAGTTGATTCGACATTTCAGGTACATGAAAATCACAAATCTGAGTGACACATGGAAGCTACTAGGCTCATGACATGTCATCAAGTGACGTAAGTAAGTGACGTCACTCCAAGAGTTTTACTTCGGGAGCTCTACCACTAGAAAATGACAAAATCTCTGAAGCCCCAAATGTCGAAGTCCCGAAGTGGACACGAGACGTCCGATCTGAAAGATCACGTCGGGAGCATTCTCATCCGTCGATCTACTCCAGTGGAAGGATAGCATAACTTGAAATATATGAAGTCTGGAGACACGAAAGGATCGTGATCATTGATCCAAAATGGACACGCGTCGATGGATTGTCAGCTATGGGAAAAAGCAAAGGAAGGTTGAAAGTTTGGAAATTTGAGATACCTGAACCTCGAATACCCGAAGGGATTGTGACAGTCGATCGAAAAGAGATACGCGTCGTTGGATCGTGGACTCCGAGTGAAATTATCCGAGAGCAAGCGGAGTTTGAGAATCAAAACTCTTGAAGCCTGAAAGGCAAAATTGATCTCGTCCATTGGTTTGGAGAGCCACATGTCACCTGTTTGTTTAGACTAAGGATCGCACATGGACAAAGGAAAGAAGGCAGAGCCTTCGATTGAAGAGGAAAAATTTTAGAAAATCTTCCATTCCAAAATATATCCAGTCAGCAGCAACAGGGTTTGAGATTTGAAACTCCCAGAGCCCGGATCACGAAGTAAATCTCAGTCGTTGTTGTAGGAAGGTGAGATATGGTTCGTAGACTTGAGAGGACAGATCTGAACCATACGTTCAGGAGCATTGTCAATATCATGAGATCAATGGTCTTGCTCCATTGTGGGGGCAGAACATGCTCATGTCTTAATTCTTCGTGAGCAGTCCGAAATCAAAACCATGGTTTTGGAGAAAGGACGCATGGAGGCTGGTAGTGAATTGTGGGGCTAAAAGAATTTTGGTCTAAAACCACCTTTGGACGTGCCTTCAATCGCATGGTCACGTGAGGTCATCGCCCAAGGTCATGTCGAGGGAGGAGTTAGCATGTCGCTAGGCTCCACTTCGGAGTTTGGGAGATCGAGAGTTACGAGAGTCGGGGTGACTCATGACAGATGACCCAAAACGTGAAGTCCTGAAGTGATTGGCCTGTGGTCACCATCGGTGGTCATGTGAAAGGAAGGGGCTTAGCCAAAAAAGCTAGCGCCCACTGTGTGGATTTCTCAGAAAGGGAAAAGGCACCAAAGGGATGAACGCACAAAAATTTTCTCAGTAACTGCCAGAACGAAGTGATTGCATCTGCCAGAGAATTTGAGGAGTTGTAGGGTGACAACCAGAAGAGTCGAAGAGTCTCGAGGTAACTACTAGTGAAGTGGAGATTCATCATTTAGACAATTGACAAATGGAAATGCGTCGAAGACTGTAACTGCCAAAGAAGCCGAAGAATCTCAGGACAATGGCCACTGATGAAGAATAGACTTAGGATGATCACTAGAGAGGATGAAGAGTTGAGTGTATGCCCTGGAAGAGGACTTGGCATAATAAATAAATGCAAAACAGAGAAGAGATGGTTCTTCTATTGAGATTTATTCATGCGGGTTGAAGCATGTTGTGAGAAAGAGCTGAAACACAAAGAAGAGGCGTAGCGCATTGAATGGAAATAATACACAGATCATAAAGCGCAGATGAAAGAGATAGAACATAAATTCTTATCTGAGAGAGGAAGATAAAGTTGAGGTGTGCATGCAGAGGCAGAGCAGAAGAATAGAAAGCTCAAGGAGATGTGAGCAAGAAGACACTGATGCAGGCAGAGCAGAGCAGTGTAGCAGAATAGTGAGGAGACTGGTAAGCCATTGATGAACATTGTATCATTGTAATAAATTTCAGTAAGCAAAGATTTATATTTGAGGGTGCTAGGGAGGTGCTAGGGAGGATTGTTGTCCTCATAGTTTCAAGTGGGTGCTTGAACACAGGGAGTTGTAGCTTCCATCTGGTTGTATCCAGAAAAACCAGGGTGGCATGGTGGTCTAAGGGAGAACTATTGTTCTCTATTATACAGGTTGGTGTTTGTGTAACTGGAAGTTGGTGATTCCATCTAGTTGGTACTGGAACACTCAGGGAGTTGGTGCTTCCTTCTAGTGGGTGCTAGAGAAACCAGGGATTTGGTTCTTCCTTCTAGTGGGTGCTAGAGAAACTAGAGAGTTGGTGCTCTCAGCAAGTTGCGGCTTGTAAAATAGAGGTTGTAGCCTCAAGAGGAGTTGGAGCTCCCAATAATGATAATGTACAGAAAATAAAGATTACTTATCATATCAAGAAGAAGAGTT